>CAUYPK010027993.1:0-34178 GCA_963574355.1 Loris lydekkerianus
CTGTAGTCCCAGCTGCTCGGGAGGCTGAGGCAGAAGAATTGCAGAAGCCCAAGAGCTGGAGGTTGCTGTGGGTCCTGTGACTTCACGGCACTCCACCGAGGGTGGTAAAGTGAGACTCTGTCTCTACAAAAAAAAAAAAAACAAAACAAAACTACCTTGCCAGGGTTGTGAGGACTGAGTGAAATGAAGAATGAAGTCGGCAGCACTGTGAGGACCCGCCGCCCTCCAACCTGCGGCTGGCTGGCCAACGCTGAGCCATTCTTCCCCCCAGTCTACATTGCTATAGAGATAACCCAAGCTAGGCCTGGGAAGAAAAGCTGGCTTACCTGCTGAGGCCATTTTCACCGTGTTCTATATCTCTGTCTGAGGTCTCTACCGCACGGCGGGCCAGGGGAGAGGAGTGGGAGAACTGGGTGTTGATCTTGGCCATGTTCTTGGTGGTCACATTTAGCCTCCCAGATGATTGCTGAAATGTGAACACAAAGCGGATATGTTATGAGGACAAGGAAGTGACCACAAACCCAGTTCCTTATGGACAAGGACCCCTCCACGTGGCCTCCCAGGGAGTCCCGACCAGCACCCCGTCCTGTCTCTCATCGTTCCTGCCACACTGTATTTCAGTTGGACGTCTCTGGGCTCTTCTTCCCAGCCTGAGGCACAAACAAGTCCTTTCACTCCTTCAATATGCCACCCCGCTGAAGAGCTGCACCGACTTAAGTGCTGAACAAGCACGGAATGAATAAATGGCCAGGTTGATATCTGACGTAAAGAAATCTGAAACCCACATAATTTGCTGGGATGATGCGATGGCCCTCTTGACCCTGGTTTTCTCATTTCTTTATTTTAATCTTATGAGGTGGCACATGTCTTTGTAGTTCTCCCAAATTTTTCTTTAAAACAAAGTGTAAAAAATTAACTAGCAATATTTGACATTCAGAAAACCTTTGCAATGTGATGTTAAACCTAATGCACACTCACCTCATTTAATCCTCACAATAACCTGTTAATATTTTTGATTTTTATCCCTAGAGGTAGGTAAATTGATATTCAGAGATGTTATGCAGCTCGTTCAGTCAGACCAATAGATAACACCTGTCAAGGTGGCATGATCCTTGTACCAGAAATCAGGCCATGAACTCTTTCCCTTTACCAAACTTTGGAACGTGCCCCCAGGAGTAAAAAGAAAAGAAAGCTTATGTGAGGGTAGGGCTGGGGTGATGGGCCAGTTCTGTGATTACCAGACAACTCTTCCAGTTGGAAGATGAGCTCCTCAGGAAGTTTCTCTAAAATAGATTAACATAGGCTCTCCAAACAGCCACAGATGGTGTGTCACATATGAGTAGAGATCACTCCAGAGAAAGGTGGAAATTTCTAGATAAAGTCCATTGACTCACTCTGGTACGGAATGGATTCCATATACAAGGGAAGGTCAGTGCCAGGAGTCTGAGGCACTGCACCAAAGTAGCCCTGGTGTGTCTGAGGCACTGCACCAAAGTAGCCCTGGTGTGTGTGTGTGCTTCGGCAAGGCCAACTCACTACCAGTGGAACCCCAGGCAGCCAGCTGGGGCCTGCCTCCTCTCTGCTATTTGGTAGTTTGTCTTTGAGTTTATATCTCCAGTTTTCTCAATAGATCAAAAATTATTTTGATTTTTAAATGTTTTATTCATTTATATAACAATGAGCAAGTTTCTGGCTGATTACAGGAGATACATGTACCAAGAGAAATAGACAAAGTCTGTTCTCAGGGACCTGACAGTCTAGCAGGGTGGATGATACAACAGGGCCCCACAGGTTGTATTAAGGAGCTTGGGCCTTACTCAGCAGCTCAGGAGGGAAGTGGCCAGAGGTGTGAAGGCCACTTTGGCTGCACTAGGGAGATGTACTAGGTGAATAAGTGTGGGTATGGAGTGAGCAGTTCGAAGGCTGCCACTGTAACTCAGGGGAGGGTGAACAGCTGCCTGAACTAGCTTGGTGGTAGTGAATCAGATAAATCCAAAAGCTACCAAGTGGGTGGAATCACCATGACATGGCAATGGGGTGATGAGGAGGGAGGTGATGACACCCTGCTCCCCCACCACTGAAGCAGGGAACTGGGGGAGGAGCAGGCTTGAGGCAGAGAACGATTCCACTTTGAGATGCCTGTGAAACTTTAGAGCCAACATATGAAATCACAGTCCTCCATTATAAGCAATAAGCCCAGTTTGAAATAGTTTATTCAACCCTTTTGTCTCGAGCACTTACTGTGTGCCAGGCCCTATGCTAGGAGCTGGGGATTTAGTAGAAGAAAATATGCAGTTCTGTCTCCAAGGAGCTTACAGTCCAGGCAGGTCCAGAGCAAATCTTAAAAGAAGTTTTGGGGCTCTGTGGGAAAACGATCAAATTGTTCTTTGTACATTTCCAGGCAAGTTGTACCAAATAAGGTAGATTGCCTCCAGCTTGTGTCCTTTCCCTCTTATCTGCTGCCCTGAGCACAAACCCTGGCCCTGGGTCCCATTGCCTGGAGGTGGCACTTCTGAGTGGCCCCCACAGATCTTCCTCCAGGCGAGGGCCACTTGGAGCCAAGTACAGGCTAGACGCTGTGCAACACTCTTACTTAACCCTCACAATGTCCCCCCCCTCCACTTAGCAAATGAAGAAACTAGACAGATGGGGAGTTTCCCTGAGGTTGTTGCTGTGACCTGAGCCAGGATTCACTAAAGATGTGTTTGACCCCAGAGCCTGATGGTGTAAAGCCAGTGAGTGGCAAAGAACTGGTATTACCTTTAGGCTTGAGCTAGAGGAGTCCCGCCCTGGGCCCCGTATTTTAAAGGACCCCACTCTGGTCTTCTTCTAGCCATACCCCTCCCCAAAAGTCGAGAAGCCCACAGGGTAAAGGGGACATGCTCACCCAGAACCCTGCCCGCTGCTCTAGACTGTACTCTGGGTGCCCAGGACCTCTCGGCTCTCTGCCTGGGAAGCTCTAGATGGGCTCTGGAGCCTTCCTGGTCTCTTCCCAGGTCTGTCTTCCTAAGGGCAGCACTGGCGCACACTCCCCTAGGCCCAAGGGTGGCCAAGGAGCGGCTGTTAGTGGGGGTGGTGGTAGTGCTGAGCAGAGCTTGGAGATGTGGACAGGGCATCCACATCTATATGGTAAGACCTCTTGTGACATTGGGTGAACCCAGGGTGTGGAAGAGGAGTGGGCAGGTTGTAGACAGGGGACCAGGTGTCACCTCTCTGCATGCCATGATGGCCTCATGCCCTCATCCAAGGCTCTGTTTTTGTTATTTTCTTTTATTTTTGAATGGTTGGGAGATAATTCACCACAGCTAAGAGAATGTTTAACTTCTAGATATTTAGACACATGGTAAGTAGTATATTTGTACTCTTGGTCCAGGGGCCTCAAAGTTAGGGGTGACCCTATTTCCTTTTTAATTTTATGTTCTTTATCCCAGAGAATGACATTGGGGTTGGGCAGGAGAAAATGTGTATCATTAAAGGAAATGTAAGTTCAAGATAACTCATCTTTTTTTTCCAATTATCTCATAAATATCATAAATGGTTGTCTTCTAGAAAAATACGTTAAAAAATCAGGATCCAAATAAGGTCTACATATTATTTTTTAATTTTTTTAATCTCATGCTTTAATTAATTAATTAATTAATTTGCAGTTTTTTGGCTGAAGCCAGGTTTGAACCTGCCACCTCTGGCATATGTGACTCCTTGAGCCACAGGCGCTGCCCCAAGGTCTACATATTTTGATGGGTTGACATATCTCATTGATATTTTTATTTCTAAAATTTTCTATGCATTTCCCTTTTTTCTCTTTGTGCAGGAATTTAATTGTTTTACAGAGTTTCTATAGTTATGGATATATGCTAATTCCAACTCTAAACTTTTTCTTATATACTGCAAGTTGTACCCAGAAGCTTGGTCAAATTTGGGTTCAGTTTCATAGGGGGTGCCGTGTTTTTCCATCAGAAGGCTCATTACATCTGACTGTATTTCTTGGGATGATGTTAGAAGGCATTGATGCTCATTAACTGGATCCACTGAGTTATCAGAGGGTGGAAATTGGTAGTATCCCGTTATTCCTTCCTTAAGAGCTGAGGCATTTTTAAAAGAGAAAATCTTATTCATTATTTGCTTGTCTATTGGTACAGTTCATATAGAAAAGGCAGAATGAATGCTTAAATCTTTCCCTTTATTTACCCGTTTTTTTGATTCATGACCTTTCTTTCTATAAATTTTTTGAGACCAAGTCTCTCTATTGTCCCAGGCTAGATTACCCTGGTGGTGCTCACAGCAACCTCAACTCTTGGATTCAAGCAATCCTCCTACTTCAGCCTCCCAAGCATCTGGGACTACAGGCACCTGCCACAACACCTCACCAGTTTTTCTATTTTTAGTAGGGATAGTTTCTCACTCTTGCTCAGGCTGGTCTTGAACTCCTGGGCTCAAGGGATCCACCCAGCCCTCCCAGAGTTCTAGGATTACAGGCATAAGCCACTGCACCTGGCCCTGATTCATGACATCTTAGGAGCTTGTTCCAAATTGCCTTACAATGTTTTCACATCTCCTGTTTCTGATAAACACTAGGAGAATTCAAAAATGTGATCATGAAATCAGTCAGTTATCCTGAGGCTCTTTTGAAATGAAAACTGTCATCTAGTGAGGGCCTCTGAGAGCGAGCCACTTCCCTGTGTGTTACTGGTTAATCTCCAGGAACCCGAGAGGAAATCATGAAGCTGATTTTGCAGGTGAGAAAGTGGGGCCTTGGGTTTGTCTGTCTCTGAAGTCCACTTCGTGGCTTGTTTTGTTTTATTTATCATAGCACTGCAGGGAATTAGAAATGTACAGATACATTTTCAATTTTCAGAACAGCAAGAAGATTCATTGTGCCAGAGATGAAGGTGACCTTGAAGAGGATCTCAGGCGTGAGTCTGGGAGTGGTTTGTGAACGCCTTCCAAATGAATGTGCATTTTCTAGCACTTGACTGGGGAACTAAGAACGTGCTGTTTCAGGCAATTTCCATCCTCTTTACAACATGACTAAATCTGACACGTCTACCACACTCCCTTATTGACTCTTGGCCAGTAATGTCCCAGCTACTGTTCCTAGTTCTGAGGATTATGAAAATGCAGAAGACAGGCCTCTGCCATTGAGAGCACAAAATTGCACAAGGGAAACAGGTATATTGAACAACAGTGGGGTTAGGGTAGTGCAAGAGGTGTTGAAACAAAGGTAGAGGCATGATGGTGTGCAATGTGGCTAGGGGAGGGAACCCCCTATTCTGCCTCAGGGACCATGGAGGAGGCTTTTTGGATAACAAGGACTCACAATCTTCACTTAACACCTTTCCCCATTTACCACGTTACCACAGCACAACACGTACCAGTGTGCTGTGCACCTCTGAGGATTTGACTGTGACTTTTGTACTCTCAGGGTCATCTTTAACTCTCTCCATGGAGGTTGGGCTGGATGCCTGAGTAGCCAGGCATTTAACACAATTCATCTGCATTCCAGTTCTTTGTGTACTTTTCTTGTTCCTTTCCTAAGCCCCCCAAAACCTTGAAGGCAAGAACTATCTCGTTTTACTTAAAAAGTATTTCATTCTTGGTGGCGCCTGTGGCTCAGTGAGTAGGACGCCGGACCATATACTGAGGGTGGCTGGTTCAAACCCGGCCTCAGCCAAACCGCAACAGAAAAATAGCCGGGCATTGTGGCAGGTGCTTGTAGTCCCAGCTACTCAGGAGGCTGAGGCAAGAGAATCGCCTAAGATCAAGAGCTGGAGGTTGCTGTGAGCTGTGTGATGCCATGGCACTCTACTGAGGGTGACAAAGTGAGACTCTGTCACTACAAAAAAAAAAAAAAAAGCATTTCATTCTCCAAACACCCACCACATACACATAGTAGGTAAAAAAAAAAAAAAAAAAAAAAAAGGGCATTTGCGTAAGTGGAGGAATGAGTGAGCAATCACACTGATGCCACTGATAACAACAATGGATTCATCAAGCACTCGCCCTGTGGCTGCTACTGCTACTGTTCCATCAACTTTAAATGTATGTCACTAACCCCTTTGATCCTCAAAATGATCGTGTAAATGAGTCACACTGAACATTTCCATCCCACTTGAAAAAGGATGGAATTTATGAGGGAGAGAGCAGGAACGCAACAAAGGAGGTCAAAACACACACAGCCCTTTGCTCATTACTAAACATGCTTCTGGGAAAAATCCTTGGTTCCCACTCCTGATGACTAACCCCTTATACTCATAAAATACCATCTGTACTCTGTCCTCTTTTCTATTATGACTTAAACATGAAAACTAACCCTGGTCCAATTTGCGTCATTTGAAACATTACTGTTTTCTGAGCCCCAGATGCAGCTGACAATGGAGAGATGATGGATGGAGTCTACAGTCCAGTACGGATGCACCACTGGCCCACCTGAGAGGGCTTCCTTAATTATCACTGTCCTTGGTTATAAGATTCCTATTCAGCCAGGGTTGGAAGGTGCAACTAGTGAGACACCAAGTCTAGACCAAAAGCCATGGCACACACACCGAATCCCCAACTGGGGGGAGGCCAGAGTCTCGACCCAGGCCACTGTTTGTCCATCTAAGGCTGATTACTTTTACCACTTGGGGTCTTAGATCTTACTTCTCAGAAGTAAGATCTCTCTGGGTTTCATTTATTTCAGTGCTCCCAAACTTGACCTTCTCAGCATCACCCTGGGCAAATGCACTCAGCAAATGATCAGTAAATGTGAGGCTGGATAGGCTTCACTTTGTCAAATTAAACTCCAAAGATAAGTCAATAACTCCCACAGGGCCTGCATGCCTTGGAATCTTTTCTAAAGCACACTTCTAATTGCCTTTCCTTCCCTATCTTGCCTGAGAACTGCAGCGTAGAAAGGAAATTCTCCAATGGTGAATCACTTAATCACTCTGAGTCCTGCCAACCAGTACACAGAACAGCCACAGGACATAGGGCAGACATCACTGTACTCAGCAACGAATCCGGGAGATTTCAAGCACTTCTGGGTATATGTGGAGAGAAAACTCTGACTGGAATATCTTTTGTTTAACATTTGAAAAATAGGATAAGCAGTCAAAGGACTGAGCGAAGGAGAGTTGGATTATCTTCACAGCTCAGCCCCCATAGGGAGAAGTGACCAGCACTCCAGTTTCTTCATCGAAAGACAGAAATGGCCTTATTGCAAGTGACGTCTTACACAAAACCATAGTTCATAAAGCATTCACTTGGGGTATTTTAGTTAAATGTATTTTATAACTTTTATAAAGATAAATCAGTGAGACACAAGTTATTTTTGAACATGAATATATTAAATATTATATTAATTAATAAATAATTAAATATATTAAATATATTAAAGTAAATATATTAAAGTTCGATGTGGGCACAAATCACTGCTATTTTTATATAGTTGGATATTTTAAATATTTAAATATGCATTTTAAAAAATGTAAAAACTTAAAATTTATACAGAACACCTTAAGAATCTCTGTGGAACAGAGTTCAAAACTCTGGGGCCACTTGATTATGAAAGGTCCTTCCATTCCAGAAGTTTCATGATGGAGCAAACCACCATAATGTAAGTATTACACTTGAGGGTCCTATCATATTTTGTGTGTGAATGTGAACCTATGTGGACCAAATAAAAATATCCCAGAGATTCAAAAGGATAAAAAAAAAACATACTATTACTATCTTTTTGGAAATCATATGATATAAATGGCAACTTGAGTGTCACAACTTACAAAAGAGTGCACTTTGAAAACCACATTCATAGGCAAAACCCCTCCACAAAATACTACCAAACTGAATCCAGACACATATGAAAAGGATTTTATACTAAAACCGAGTGATATTTATCCCAGGAGCACAAAGTTGACTTCCCATCTAAAATGAACGTAAATATACCAACTTCACAAAATTAAGGGCAACAACTACACAATCATTTCAATGGGCACAGAAAAAGCATTTGACAGAAATCTAACATGCTTTCATGATGAAAGCAATTTAAAAAGGCTAGAAGGATAAGAAATCTTCCCCAACCTAATAAATGGGATCTGTGACACAATAACAGCTAACAGAAGAGTTAATGGCGAAAATGACACAACAAAAAATAGATTGGATTTCAACAGAATACAGCACTTTTGGGCATCACTTAAGACCATCAAGAAACTAAAAAAGCAACCCAGGCTTGGCACCTATAGCTCAGTGAGTAGGGTGACGGCCACATACACCAGAGCTGGCGGGTTCGAGCCCTGCCCAGGTCTGCTAAACAACGACAACTGCAACCAAAAAATAGCCAGGCATTGTGGCGGGCGCCTGTAGTCCCAGTTACTTGGGAGGCCTAGGCAAGAGAATCACCTAAGCCCAAGAGTTTGAGGTGGTTGTGAGCTGTGACACCACAACACTCTACTGAAGGCAACATAGTGAGACTCTGTCTCAAAAAAGAAAAAAAAAAAAAAAGGAAAGCCACCCAAAGAATGGGAGAAAATATTTTTAAACCATATATTGGCAAGAAATTTACATCTAGAATATATAAATATTCTGTGTTATAACACAACAATAGAAGACAAATAACTCCATTAAGAAAAGGTAAATGATTTGAACAGCCATCTCTCTGGAGAAGATACCCAAGTGACTAACAGGCACACGGTAATGTGAGTGACATATGTAGTCAGGGGGAGAATGCAAATCGCACAATGACAGACTCCCACCGGCCCCCTTTATTCGTGGATCCCATATGTGGATTCAATCAACTGCAGATTGAAAATATTTCAAAAACTTCAAAACAATAGAAAATAACACAACAATAAAAAAGAATACAAATAAAAGAGCAGTGCAGTACAACTTTTTATATAACATTTCATTTACAACTATTTATATTTCATTAGGTACAATGTAAATCTAGGGTAATCTAGAGATAATTTATAGTATACAGGAAGATGTAGGTTATTTGCAGATACAGTGTCTTTTTTTTTGGAGATGGATCTTGCTCTGTTACCTGGGCTTCAGTTCTGTGGCATCATCATAGGCTACTGCAACCTCAAACTCCTGCGTTCAAGCGATTCTCCTACCTCAGCCCCCCAAGTAGCTGGAACTACAGGTGCATACCACTATGCCCAGCTAAGTTTTCTATTTTTTTTTTGTTGTTGTTGCTCAGGCTGGTCTCAAACTTCTTCTGGCTTCAAATGATCCTCCCCCCTCAGCCTCCCAAAGTGCTGGGATTGTAGGTATGAGCCACCATGTCTGGCCAATAATACCATTTTATAGAAGGGACTTGAACATCTGTGGGTTTTGATATTTATGATGGGTCCTGGAACAAATCCTTCATGGATACTGAGGTATGTCTGTTCTCAACACTGACTAGGATGCCTATAATGAAAGCGACAGATAATAACAAGTATTGATGATTGTATTCGTCGGGGTTTTGCAGAGTAACCGGCTCAATAGAAATATACACCGTTGAGCATTGAACAACACGGATTTGAACTGCACAGGACTATTTATACTCAGAGTTTTAAAAATAAATATATTGGAAAATTTCTTGGAGATTTGCAAGTATTTGAAAAAACCGTTTTTCTCTCACTCACTTTATTGTAAGAATATAGCATATAATACGTATAACATACAAAATACGTATTAATCAACTTTTTATGTTATTGGTAAGACTTCAGGGCAAAAGAACACTATTAGTAGCTATGTTTTTTGGAAGTTAAAAGGCATACATGGATTTTCGACTGCATAAGGGGCCACTACTCCTAACCCCTGTGTTGTTCAAGAGTCAAATATATGTATATGATTTGTTAGAGGGAATTGGAGGCTGGTAAGTAGGGAGGCTGAGCAGTCCATGATTTACTGTCTGTAAGTTGCAGAACAGAAAAGCCAGTGGAGTAGTTCTGAGAACCAAAGGGCCAGTGGTGTAAGTCCCGATCCTGCCTCCCTCTGGCGGGAGAAGCCTGAGGATGTCCCTGTTCAGACAGTCCGGCAGAGAGCAAATACTTCCTTCCCCTACCTTTTTGCCTTATTCGGGCCCTCAATGAATTGAGTGATGCCCACCAACGCGGGGGAGGGCAATCTGCTTCATTCATTCAACTGATTCAAATGCTAATCTCATCTAAAAACACCCTCATAGACACACCAGAAAATGTTTAATTTCATATCCTAGTCAGGTTGACACATAAAATTCACTGTCACTTAGAGGTATGGAGAAATTGGAACCTCCATTCATTGCAGGTGAAATAGTAAATGGAAAACAGTTTGGCAGTTCCTCAAAATGTTAGAGAGAGTTACCACACCACTCAGCAATTCTACTGCTAAGCATATACCTAAAAGAAATAAAAACACATATCCACACAATTGCTTGTACACGAAGGTTCATAGCAGCATTATATATAATGGCTCAAAGTGGAAACCACCTAAATGCTTACCAACTGCTATGTGGATAAACAAAATGTAGTGGCGACACATAATGGAACATGATTCAGGTGGAAGCTTATTTGGCAAAAGAAAAGAAAAAATACCGATACATGGTAAAACATGGATGAACCTGGAAACTGCTATGCTTAGCAGAAGAAGCCAGACACCAAGGGTCACGTACTTTGTGATTTCATTTACATGAACTGTCAAGAACAGGCAAATCTACAGAGACAGGAAGTAGATTAGAGGTTGCCTGGGGTGGGAGTGGAGGGAGTGAGGAAAGGGCCTGACGGCTAGAGGGTACAGGTTTCTTTTGGGGGTGTTGGAAAGTTCTAAAATTATGTTGTGATGACTGCACAACTGTGTATATTCTCAAAATCACTGAAATGAACATTTTAAGGAATGTGAATTGTGTCTTAAAAAAAGGACTAATGGCAAATTGAAAATCCAAAACACTTTTTAAAATGCAAAACTCACAACATCAGCTACAAGGAACTCTCACAAGATATAAATGTAATAAAGGGGAGAAATGTCAAAATACCACATTAATAATAATAATAATGGTCACATTTCTGAGGGCTTAGATTATGCCAGCCACTGCTTTACAGCTTTTTACGTGTATGAACTCATTTCATCCTTACAATTATCCTGTGAGATAAGCATTATCACGATCCTGATTTTATAGATAAGCAAACTCAGGTACACCATTCACACAGCCAGGATTTTAACATGCAAAAATCACTTTTTTTTTTTTTTTTTTTAAGAGACAGAGTCTTACTTTGTTGCCCTTGGTAAAATGCCATGGCGTCACAGCTCACAGCAACCTCCAGCTCTTGGGCTTAAGCGATTCTCTTGCCTCAGCCTCCTGAGTAGCTGGGACTACAGGTGCCCGCCACCATGCCTGGCTAAATTTTTGTTGTCGCATTTTGGCTGGGGCTGGGTTTGAACCCACCACCCTCTGTATATGGGGCTAGTGCCCTACTCACTGAGCCATAGGCGATGACCCTGTGCAAATCTAATTGTAGAGCCTGCAAGGTTTAACTGCTTGCCACTCAAGAAACAAGGCCAACTTCTGGGACCACTTGGTACCAAGGCTTCCTCTATCTGACCAAGAAAAGATCCAAAGGACTGCTCAGGTCTCTCCCTTCTCTGCAGAATAGAGTTTAGGCTGCCCCAAACTCAGGAATGTCCCTGCACCAAGATTGAGATAATGAATTATAGTTAGCAGAGTAGAGTCTTGTTTCCCAAATAATCTTTTCATGGTGGAAAGGTGAAGTTCTCCCTCCTCTGAACTCCGCATTTTTATGACATAAGCCAAAGGAAGCTTCCAAATGTCAGCTGCGAATTTTCAGTTCCTGTCTAAGAAGAAAAATTAACATTGTTCCCAAGAACAGGAAGAGATTTAGGGCGAAGGAGAATGCACTAGAATTGGAACAAGGTCATCAATTACGTTACTTAACCAGGAGGCAGAGGCCTGTCCCATGCCTAGAAAGTGTCTTGGTCTTCGTAGAGTGATTCAGAATTAATGAAACTCTGGGTTCCTCAGCTCTGAGTGTACTCAGTTTCGAAATGAAGGCTTTGTAATAAGATTCAGCTGTTCAGGTTGAGCCTGGAGATCTTACTGGAGGTGGGGAACCTACATCTGTGCAGCAGTCCTGTAGACCCTCTCTCCCTCCTTAACTCCCCACCCTACCCCAAAACCTGGGCCCGCAAGGCCAAACTGAGGATTTCCTTTCCTTCTCCAAGGACCTGCTTTACCAAGCCTGGCTGGAAGCAAGGGTGCTTTTTTTTTTTTTTTCTTAATTAACTTCTGTGGAGTGATTATAAAAGTAATACATTGCCATTATAGGAAGTAATAAGATGGTCATATCTAACTTAGCACTTGCCATGTGTCAGGCACTGTGCTAAGGAGTTCACTTCAATTACTTCATTTAATCCCTCAACAACCCGATGAGGCAGATATTATAACTATTACTTCCAATTTATACATCAAGAAGCTGAGATGCAGAATGATTAAATGACTTGTTAAGAGCCACTCAGTGGCAGAGCTAGGGAGCAAAAGCCTGTTTATTTCTACACTGCATTATTATAATTCAAGGTGAAATGGTATGAACCCTGCAAAGGAGGACAAAGGGAGTGATCTGGGCACTAGAAGAGGTGTGGGGTGTAGGCTGTGTGAGGGGTAAGAGTTTCCCAGCAAAACTGTCCTGAATGGCACTACTCCAGTTACTGCAAGGCATGCTTTTCCTCTGCAGTGCTGCCTTGGTCAATGCCATGAATGAGCCAACTGATCGCTCAGCTAAGATTCTGCATTAGCTTTCACCCCTCTCCCCGTAACTGCCCCAGACCCAGTCTCGCCAAGCCCTGCCACTTGTATCACCAACTGTCTGTTCCCTTACACTCATTCATGTGCTAATTTAGAAATGGACTAATGTGTGAGGGTTTCTGCTGGGCAATGGGTGGACAGTGTTGAGCCGGACAGAAACAGCTCTTGGCCTCTTCCAGTGCTGCTTCTGCCTTTGTCCAGGCCCTGTCTCCCTCCCCTGAATTGCTGAAATGATTCTTTGCTCATCTCCCATCCTTAGTCTCTCACTTCTGTAATCCATCCAGTGCCTGGCACATCAGAGGTGCTCAATGATGTGTAATGAACCTTCCATGGTGACCTCAGGGTCTTTTGGAAAGGTAATTCTAATCACCGACTCTTCAAAGAAACTTTTAGAGGTTGCCTATTTTCTCCAGCATACTGTCCTCTTTTCTTAGCCTGACATTTAAGACTTCTCATCACCTAGATCAAACTGGCCTGACCTAGATGCTCCCTCTAAACTAAATTCCTCACCTTTTCCTTAGGTGTGTCATGAATTTTCTTGCCCCACCTGTTGGCAGAGACAGTGCTCACCAAACTCACCCTGTGCCTCCTGTTTTTCCCAGTCCCCCTTCTGGGCCAGGTGGGGGCTGAGTGACAGGCTGTGGCCAGTAGATTCCTCTTTGAGGGAACACCACTTCCCCCCACCTTGTAAACTCTCATGTTGTTGCCTAAGTGATGGGTTAAGCCATCAAGACGTTCCAGGTCTCTGTTGCCATAGCAGGGCCTCTGCTAGCTAAGCCACACATCTTTGCTTCTGCAAGGCCCTTTGCTTAGAGAGATTTTTCTACCCTCTTCCAAGGTTCAACTCCAACAGGACATCTCCTGGGAGGCAGACACTTCCTGACCAGGAACCAGTCACTCCCACCTCTCTCTACTCTCAGGCCTCTGTTACCAGCTGGGTTTCCACCCAGAGCCCAGGCTGGCTGATGGGCTGTACAGGGGATTGTCTCCCACACTACACTGTGAGGTCCCTGAGGGCAAGGACTGTGTCTTTTTACTTAATTTATTAAATAGGAGCAGTCAGTGTGCAACTGAAATGAAAAAGGTCAGAGGGAAAACTGTTTATCCCCTAGCCTCAGTGTGTGGAAGGGGGTGGGAAAAAAAGCTTGACCTGTCTCAACCTTGAGACCAGAGGGGTTGGTGGTGGGAATTTCAGGTGAGTAGCAACAGGGGGGAGGGAGGGGGTGTGGGCATGCAGGAAGGCTCTGGAATCTGGTCCTGGCCATTCCCCTTCCCTCCTGCAAGGCAGGCAAGCTGGGAGAGCAGAGATCAGCCTCTCAAGCTTCTGATTGTTTATCTCCTGGGTACCATGGTGACTGGAAAGACTGGTCACTATGGCAACCTCCCTATTAACCAGGCAGTGATCATTGGCAGACAGTAAATGAGGACAGAAAAGGCATTTAAAAAAGGAGCATTAAAGGCCAGGGGCACTCGCAGTCACGGCCAAAGTCGCAGCTAAAGTGACTGAGATTCTACACCCTCCAGTAAAAGCCGCCATTCACCCCCTCCGGGCATCCCACGCCTGTGAGGACCCCTCTGTGGCCGAACAGAGGCTGAAGAGGAAGGCTGTGTCTGGGGGTCTCTTCCCGCGAAACAGAGGAGAGTTCAAGTCCTACTCCCGCTGAAGGAGCTCCCACCAGCTCGGTGAAATCCCAACCGGGTTCTACAATTGAGACTTCGGGGTAGAGGACCGGGTTTGGCTATAGCTCGGCAGAATGATCCTCTCGCCTCTCCCGGCACTGTTCCATCACCCCCTGCTCCCGGTCCCCCAAGAATTCTCACTTGGGTCTATGCTAAGTCACGGGGTACATATGGCTGCCCTGCCCAGGCGACGATACAGTTGCTCATTTTCATGAATTAAAGCGTGTGGAGGGGGCGATAGAGAAACGGGGGGGTGTCGCTGAGCTGTCCATTCCGGGATGGAGTCCCAACCCAAGAGTTCGAGGCACCGGGGATCATGACACTGACCCCAGCCTCGCCTCTCTGAAGGACCTGGCTGGGGAGGGTCCGAGGTGTGGCCGTGGCTTCCCGGCGCGAGGCTGAGCCCTCGGGCTGCGGGGACAGTGCTGAGCGAGCGCGCAGCTGGCCAGAGGAAAGCAGCTGGCCTCCCGCCTCCCTGTCCTGGGTTCCCTTCATCCTTCGCCATACACCACGTCTAGCCAGAAATGCCCGCTTCGGAGCGACGAAGTTTAAAGTCTCGACAACAGCACAAAGTAGTGAGATTACGAGGGAAGAAAATGAAACAACCCACTCACCCCTCCCGAGCCCCCCAGAGCCCCAGCCTCAGCCGCGGTGGTCAGAGCGCAGGGGCACAGCCCTGGGCGTCGGGGTGGCGCGAGGAGGAGCTGCGGGGAAAAGGCGGAGACCCTGAGCCTGCTCCTTTATGAGGATTGCAGAGGATCAGAGGGCCCTCTGATCTTTCTCCTCGCTACAGTAGCACTAAGCCCCGAGGCCCAGAGTGGCCAAGACTGGGGATATGATTTTATCATTAACAGCAAAAAGGAACTAACTCCTCAAAAGAATTTTAACTCCCTGAACCTCCTCAGTCCACCCACCGGTGTCTTAGGATCCCCACGGTTGAGTAGGGTCCGATGGATGCAGCCTTGTGCCCCAGCCTGCTGCTCCCCCTGGGTCTACGCTCTCTCCCAGCGGGGGACATAACTTATCCCCTGCTCCCCGCGTTCTCGCGGGCGGCGCGCACTTGGAGAGACTGTGCACCTGCCTGCGACCTGGCCAAGGACAGCGACTCGGCCAGGGACTCCCTTCCCAGGCTGGCTGCCGAGAAGGCGCGGGGCGCAGCCTCCCACAGGGAGGGGATCGCTGCCTCCCTCTTCCAGCCGCCCTCCGCTTGTCTTCCGCCCCGACGGCTCAGCGGTCTCTGCCCAGCTCTGCTGCGGGAACTGAGTAAAAGGGGGTGCGTAGTCTTGGGGAGCATGGAGGACGGCTTCTTGTTCCTTGAACCAGCCTAGAGGGGTTCGGGGACGAAATTAGCGTTCCTTCTGCCGTTTTCTCTCCAGCCAAGGCGCGTCCCGTTTCAGCACCGGGGGCTGCGGACAGCGCAGAGCCGGGTCTTGCCCTGACCCCACTTCCTTCGGGTCTGCAGTCTGCTTTCCCAGCACACCGCCCAGCGTCCCAAGCACTCCTAGCTCAAAATCCTAATAACCTTACCCCGCCAAAGTTTAGCTTCCCCGGGGTGCACCTCGGTCCTCGCTCCCTCTGGCTTCTGGGCAGCAGCTGGGGCTCCCACCGCACACTCTCAGCCGCGAGACTCTTCTTCTCTGGGGACGCGGAAGGCGCCTGTTGCCTCCCTCCCTCTCTCCGGGAAAGTCAGGCGAGGCTCTGGAGCCTCAAAGACTGTCTGAAAGAAGCAGAAGCCTCTCATTCACATCCCTCTCCGCTCCAAAAGGAGTGAGTCAGGAGCAGGAAAGCAGCCAAACCTCTCTGTCCCCTCTGGATTTTCTCCTAACCGTGGGCCGCCACCTTGGAATTCTTCTCGAGATGTTTTACCAGTCGCGTAATCCACCTGGGATGAATGAGGACACCGCAGAGATCTGGGACGTCCAAGTTTAAAGGTGGGGAGCTATGTGTGTAGCGCTCTTAAACCCGTTAACAACTTTATGGAACATTTTAGAAACAAATTTATCTTTGGGATAATGTGCATTCTCCTTGCAGAGCTTTTGTTTCCCTCTATCACACTAGGCAACGCCAGATTCCCTGAACTAAAAATCAAAACCCCCAAGCTAGCTAATATTCAATGCCCTCTATTGAAGCCAAAATAATTGAAGCTCTTTTTGGAGATAATAACTCTATATTTATTAGATAGAATGCATATTATAGAATACACATCTTCATGAAGGATGGAGACTGAATCTCATCTCCCCATCAGCGGCAGCTACACTGTCTGGTTCCGGACCAGGAGCAGGTCCCAGGGGTGAAATCTGAGCCTTCTTGCCTGGGTATAGCCTGGATAGGCTCTTGAATCCCAGGTTCTCATGGCTGACATCCTCAGGGGAAGAAATTACACAAAAGCAGATCCCACAGCAGTCAGCCAACCAGAGCTTCTCTGAGGATTTGGAGCTCATGGCTTTTCTCGAACGTCCTTATTGAATCAACTGTTGATGGAGCAGATTATCTTCAGAAGGCTGAAGTCTTTGAGTTCATGCAACAGTTGATGGGAGAGGTGAAGTGTATACTCTTCAATGGGGAGATAAAAAATTAGAATGATGCACGTGCACGCGTGCACACGGAGTCATCTTAAAGAAGGGAAGCAAATCAAGAAAAATTTTTCCTTAAAGAAAAATGAGGTTTACTTGTTCAGATTTAAGAGACTCTGGGAACGAGAGAGCAAATAAATGCAAATGGTAATTCAACAAAATAAAGTTAAAGCCCCAGAAATTGATGGAGTGGAGAATTCTCCTTTTATTATCTGGACTTCTGGAAGGAACCTGAAATTAGTTTAATACAAGAGAAAACATAACTTAGGAGACTGTGCTTCATCAAGGACTTCAGTATTATTCTTATTCCAGGGAACCCCCAACATACCTCAGTTACCAGGTGTAGTTTATTTCATAGTTCTTGTTGTCAGGAAACGCTTTCTTTCCTCTGATCCCAGTAATTTATGCTGCAAGGTAAAGCTGTTTCCTGCTAGCTTGTCTTCGGGGAAGACTGGAAGCAGATGATTAAGTCCTGTGGTCTAGAAACATTGCAGAGTTTCAAAATAATCTTTAATCTTGATTTTGGAGAAAGTAGTAGTTATCATGAGAAAACTTTAAGGTATCATCCTGAAAAATGACAAATCCCTTTGGACTTTTTTGAAATGCACACCATTTCTAAGATTTGAGGGGGAAAACAAAACCCAACAATGTTAATCATGAAATGGGGAAGTCACTGAGTCTGATGAGAGGAGACAGATCATTTAGTGTGGAATTGGGCACAGACATGATCCTTAGGGAATGAGATGTGTGCTAGTAGTTATCATTAAAAAACTTTGGGTACCTGAAAGGTAGAAATGCAAAATGGAGACTGGAAATGAGTAGAAGGGGATTTATTTGAGAACTTGCCAGCGTAAAAAATCACGGAACTGTGAGAGCCGAGGCTGCCAGAAAGGAGGGTCCAGATTTGGCCCAAGACCTATTCAGGGGGGTGGCAGCTGGGAACCTATCCTGTTGCTCAAGCTTTAACTGAGGAATAACACAATATGGAAGGGATGGCAATATTTTGTCAAGATGTGGGATACAGCCAGTGCCAGGCAATCCCAGATGAATTAATTAGTGGAATGCCTAAAAAGACCCTTAACACCAAAAGAACCCCCAGGAGAGCAAGTCACAGAAACCCAAAGTCTTCTGCCAGAATGGGAAAACCACAGCTCTGGAGAAGGAGCCACTTCTTTCTGATGGGGCAGGTGAGATTGGGAAGAAGGGGGTGGGGACCAGGGGGTCTTAAGCCTTTTCAGCCCCAGTCAGGACACACTTAGGAAATGGGAGGAGGTCGGTGGGAAAGAGTGGTACCCACCCGTCAGGAGCTGAGGAAAGCTGAAACCAGAAAGCCTGGTGACATAGACTCTACCCCCTGTGAATTAGGTTCCATGCCCAGAGGGATTGAGTTTGAGCACAAGCATGTACATACATGGCATAGGGGACTCCCCAGTGATATTAATAGTTTTAATTATTTTTGAAGTGTAGAAACAGTGTGATTACCTATATAGTCTTTTGGGATTTGCTTTGTCAGTCAATATCAGGTTAGTAAGACTCAGTGGTAGTGCTTGGAGCTTTAGTTCATTCAGTTTCACTGTGTAAATATGCAATTTGTGATTTATTCTGTATGCATATTACACACAGCTTTATTTTTTTAAATTTTTTAAATTTCAGATTAATATGAGGGTACAAATGTTTAGGTTACACTCTTTTCAATTCTACAGTAAAGTTCAAGGTGTAGTTGAGTCCTTCACCCAGGTGGCATGCTGAACAATCTCACATTGTGCACACATAGCTTTAAAAAATGGGGGCAGGGGTAATTGAATTTTGCTATAAATTATGTAAAATCTTCTCAGTTCAAACAAATTTTAGGTGTACTGGGGGCCTGATATTTATCAATTAGTATTGAAAGGCACATGTATTTTGCTCATAGGTGGGCAATAGGTCAGCCGTTTGTGCTAGGGGCCATATGGTGCCCAGCGTTTTAAAGATCACACAATCTGCTAAGGGGATAAACCGGACTAACAGATGATAAGCAGAAATGCAAACAGATAAGCCCAGTTATCAGTAAGGGAGGGTGCGGGGGCTTGCTCTGGCAGATGGTCTAGATCGTTGGCAATGATAAGGCAATTTGTAGGAATGACTTTTGAGAAATAAAATATTTATGAGGAGGCCAGCAAGGTTCACATACATGTGAAGCAATGATGCATCAATTTTCCCTGTAGGAATCCTCTCAGCCAGCGCAAAGATGATGGGGGCAGGGGGTGGGGGAGAGGCTCCAAATGACTAGAAGTGGTTGTTTCTAGTCTTTAAGGTCCACCTTGCCTGCTTCCTTCTCAGGCAGCAAAGTTGATGGCATCTATTTCCCTTACCTACCTGGCAGTTGGAAGAATAGAAGGAAAATAAAACTAAATTAATGAATGATAGTTGAAGAGTTAAACGTTCTTTAAGAGCCTGAGGAGGACTGTGGTGTGTGTGGGATCTAATCTGCCTTGTGCCTTGGGGATGCTCCTCCCACTTTCAGGTCAGCCTTTTCAGGCAGTGGTAGGGGATGCCTGTAAGACCCCAATGCCAGCCTGCCCACTTCATCCAGATTCCACTATCTGACAGTCAGCGCCTGAGATCCCATTGTCGGAATGTCATCTATTTTCAAACTTTGATCTCTTAACATGCAAATAACTCCAGGAGATAGAGTGTGGATAAAGAATCAAAAGATTGTCAAAGGAAAGGCAAAGGAGAGTGTGTAATGACCTTGCAGATCAGGGAGGGTGGCCTGGGATGGATGCTGCGGCGAGGAATGGGGGGATTGAGGGACAAGGGCCCAGGTGACAGACACTGAACACTGACCCAGGAAAACCACCTGAACTTGCATGTAAGCCTAAGGTCTTCATTTTTCCACCCACAGAAGGACAATCACCTTTCTTAACTGGTAAAGCTGGCACAAGTATAGGGGATGCGAGAGTGTTTTAGTGAATTATAATGTGAATGTCATCAACGTGCTGGTTAATAGATGTGAGGTGCTCTGGGGCTCAGTTCTGCTAAGTTTAACACTGTCATCAGGGCCTCGAGTCAACACGCAGAGGAGTTTCTGTATATTTTAATATTAATAGAATGTTTGGCTAACAGTGCACTCAGGAAATATGGCAACTAGCAGATGTAAACCAGGATCCAGAAAAATCTTGAGAGGCTTCAATGATAGGCTGAGTATACAGACCAAGAAAAGACATGAACAGGGACAAATGAAACATTTCTGCACCAGGGTCCCCAAAATCAGTCATTCAGGTACCTGAAGAGGAAAGCTGGCTTAGCAGATCTCACTCCAGTCTGATGTGAAGCCTCTGGATAACATGTCTCCACAAAAATCGGCAAAAAGATAATGAGAAATAAGGCTGACTTAATGAAGTATATCGTGTAGAAAAGAGGAGAGCCTGGATTATTTTCATTTTAGTTGCTACATTAAAAAAAGTTGCACAAGCAACTTTATATTAGGGATAACAGAAATTTAAAAATCAATCTAGTAAATAAATTGTATCGTTTTTATTACTCTAGTTTTTCTTCACATATTCCCCCCCCCCCACAGGGATAGTAACAGTGATATCAATATAACTTTGTCATTCTGCTTTATTCAGGCATTATATCTTGAGAAGTAGTCCATTGTGCTGCATTCATTTTAAATGATTTTTGGCCATGGCCAAATCATTTACCATGAGCCATGATCATAGTTACATAATTAGTGGAATGATTTACACAGCTGTTGACGTTTTTATGTTCTTTCCCATTCTTCTACACTTTTAAATGACAATTCTAATTTTATGCATTTTTAAATACGTGCATAAAATCTTTTTCTATTTTTTGTAATTATTTCCTTAGGTTATATAGTCTCAGAAGTAGAAATACTTCAGGGATATGAACATCTGAATCCAAGAGAAGTTTTAGCAATTTTTACTGTCATCAATCATTTATGAGTTCCACCATGTTTTATCAGCATTTTATTTTATTTTTCAAATTTAATGCATAAACTGTGCCCCATTACGGTTTTAATTTGCATCTCAATAAGAGGAAAAAAGTCGAACACTTTCCTATGTCTATTTATTACTTTTGTGTCCTCTTTGTGAATCACCTATCCATGTCCTTTGCCCATTTACATCAGAGTTTTGATATTTTTTCTTTCAATTTTCATGAGATTTTTGTGCCATGTTGACAGAAACTTTTTCCTGATTTATTTTATGAAAATGTTTCCCCTAGTAGAATAATATTTATTCTAGAAACTTGCAAACATTTCACTCCGAGATTCATTGACATCCTAGAAGTGCATAATTCTACTACATACATGATATTTACTCCTTTTTTTAGTTATCTTATATGTTTTTATCCTTAATACAATATAATACTCTTTAACCATTGAGCTCATTTTGACATAAGGTCTAGATAATTGTACTTGAAATCTCTTTATGAGCAAAGTTAAATTTAATGTGGAAATCACATTAGTCACTTATTTAAAAAAAGGAATCCACTTTTCACTTTTATTCCAGAATCTCCAACTGACTATTGGGCAGGTAGTTGATTGCTTAGAAAACCCCATTCCTCTGCCACACTGTGTCAGCTATTTCTTCATGGTCTCCCAGCTCCAAAAGTGCCCTTCAATATCTGCTCTGCAGGAATGGACAGGAGTTCTTTGAGTATCACAGTGAGGATGATGTTAAAGTCTCTCTGCAGAGGATGCTGGAGTGACACTGAAGCAGGAAGAGGTTCTCCTGCTATTTCTGGTAGCTGCACTGTTGGTGAACAAGACAGGCATGAGAATGTTTGGTGATGCTCCAGCCACTTACCTAGAACATGCAGTCCCTGGATGAGTTCTCAGTCCCAGCCCAGCCCCGCGGTACTCTTTTGCAGGTCTTGCAGCATCAACACTGTATGCTTCACCCCTCCTGCCTGCACGAGCACTCCAAATCCCTCTGTTCCCTTATGCCCACTTCTCCCAGGCTTTCCCCCTGGGCCATTCTGGTGCTGTCACCCTCTCACAAACACCACAGCTCTAGGTTGTTGTGTGTACCAACCTCTGAGAGGAGGTTCTTTCAGGTTCTTGGTGATCATCAAGAAAAGAATTTCAGGACGCCCCACATAAAACAAAGAAAGCAGCTTTCGTTGAAAGATCAAAAGTGAAAGTTTACTCACTCAAGAGAGCAGACAGGCTTGAAAAATAGCAGTTGCACCTAAAGGAAGAGGTTTTGGTCTTATGCAGTCTGACTAATTGAGGGGAGGAATATTCAAAGCTAAAGGGTTGGTTTTTAGTAAGAACTTGAGTAGTAATTTCTAGAACTGGGTTCCCTCCCATTTTCATTGTTTATATAGTTGTTTCAGAATGGTCATGGTGATTTTAAGGGCAGAGAAATTATAAAACCACAATGCAAATAATGTAATTAGCCAAAGTGTATGCAAAGTGGCCCAGTTAGCTGACAAATTGGTTGAAGCTGATTCTTGTCTGTGTTATCAGCCACCCATAGTTAGACTTTAATACCTGAATCCACTCTGCAAGTCCTTGCATCTGGCTCCTAGCCTAGTAGCCTAGTTAGCTTCTGCCTGAGGGTTATTTCAACTTGCACCCACTGTGAAAGGCCTTGCATCTGGTCTCAGACCTGTCTCCTAGTCTCCTTCTCTGACGAGGTCTCCTATTCCCATGAGTGCTCCCACTTTCTCTGCATAGCTGTGTGGCTGGTCACTGGTTGAGGCTTACATGAATCTTTCCTGCAGTCCAGGTGAACTGCTTCCTGCTTTCTCACTGGCCACCGACCAGCTCTGGCCTGTGCAGACCAGCAAACATCTCTGCCATCCATAGGACTGCAACTATATTTGCTCTAATCTCGCCTTGGCGGAGGGGGTGTCCCCATTTCAAGTTTGTCCTTCATTAGGTAATCTCCTTCAGCTTTAGGGTGCCATGAAGAGTACTCAGATCTTCATGAGTACTCATAGTTGCCCTTTTATCATAGCTTAATAATATTTATATTAGTCTTCTTTATATTCATCTAAATCATTATGTGATTTCTGTTTTTTGATTAGACTCAAATTGATGAACTAAAGTCCCCTCTATGTTTTTCTATCCAGAGAAGGGGATCAGAAACCTTTTCTTAAAGGAACATACCGTAAGTATTTTAGACCTCTAGGCCATAAAGTTACTGTCGCAAAGTTCAATACCCATTCAGGTTACAAATATCTCAGCAAATTAAGAATAAAAAGGGAGCCAGGCATGGTGGTGCATACCTTTAGTCCCATAAAAAGTGATGCTGGAACAAATGAATATGGTAAATAAAAATAAATCTCAACCCTTATCTCACAGCATGTAGAAAAATTGATTTGGGATGGATCATAGATAGACCAAAATATAAAAGTTGGAGCCATTATGCTTCTAGGAAAACAACCCCAGAGTATTTTCATGACTTTAGGGCACATGATTTTTTTCTCATAGGACACAAAAAGCACTAACTATAAAAAACTCCCAAAGAATTTCAGTTAATCAGAATAAAAATGTCTTCTCTTTAAAATACACCATGAGTAAAATGAAGAGGATAATCTATAAATGACATATACTCTTTAAAGTGTCAAAGTTATGAAAAATGAGAAATAAATAATAATGTTTAGATAGACAAACTATCTCAGATGAAAGGAGACTAAATATAAACACAATATATGATCTTGGTTTGGGACCTTGACTTTAGCATTGTTTCCCTTTTCTTTTAAAGGACATTGTGGGACAATTGGTGAATTTTGGACAAGGTCTGTAGCTTAGATAATAATACTGCATCAGTGTTAATATACTGATTTTGATAATTGTGCTGTGGCTAAAATGTCCTTGGCTTTAGATAATACTCATTGAAGTATTCGAGATAATGGAACATCATTTCTATTAGTCTCAAATAGCTCAGAAAAAAAAATTGTGTGTGTGTTGGGGGAAAAGAGAAAGAGAGAGAAACAGAGAGATGGACAATGTCAAAATTCTTTGGACTATTTTTGCAAGTTTTCTGGAAGTCTTTGATTACTTAGAAATGAATATTTAAAAGAAATGTATGGATAATCCCCAGAGAGAAAATTATTCATAATATGTATATCTGACAAGGAACCCAAAGTAGATAAAAATGGATGTATTGTATATCAATAATAAAAAGAAAACCCAATTTACAAAGGGGAAAAATATTTGAACAAACATCTCACCAAAGAAGATATATGGATGAAAAATGTACACATGGAAACTACTCAATGTCACTAGTAATCAAAATACTAACTCCAAATTAGGGGAGATGAAAATTAAAACCACAAAGGAGATTACTACGCATCCCCAAGAATGTCTAATGTCAAAAAGCATTAAGCCTTGGAGAGGACACGGGGGAACACCTATGTTGTTGATGGGAATGTAATAAGATACAACCAATTCAGAAAACTATTTGGAACTTTCTTATAAAGTTAGATGTACACTTACCACATGAGCCAGCATTTCCCCTCCTGGGTATTTTCACAAGATAATTGAAAACATGTCATCAAACTGGTTTGTACACAAATGTTCATAGCAACTTTATTTGTAATTGTCCCAAACTGGAAATAACCCAAATACTTTTGCGAGATGAATGGATAAGTAGACTGTGATTTATTCAAACATGACATACCACTCAGCCATGGGAAGAAAGGACTCCTGATACCTGCAATAACTGGGATCAACATTATAGACTGGACTCAACATTATGTTGAGTCAAATAAACCAGACACATAAGCGTGTACAATGATATAATTCCATTTACATAAAGTTCTAAAATGGAACTAATGTAAACTAATCTAGGGTAAAAATCAGAATATTTGTTGTGTGGAACGGGGGTCAGGAAAGGGGCTGATTGCAACGGGGCAGGAAAGACCTTTCTAGGGGGAAGAATATCTGATATGGGGTGGTGGTGTCACAGATGAATATGACTGTTAAAACTCACTGAACTGCACACTTAGGATTCATGCATTATGTTGGATGCAAATTATACATATTTCATTTAAAAATTGCATTAAATAGTTTTTAGAATCAGTGTCCACTAAAAAGGGGTTTTGCGGTGTCTTTGGTACCTATGGGTGAAGAAGGGTGAAAATATATCTCCAGAATCAGGGCTCAACCTTTTCCTCCCCTGCGACTCACTTCCTGGAAGTGTCATCATGATTCAAGAGTCATGGCTGCCTTTAATTAAAACTGCATTGCTAAAGACCTTCCTGCCTTCAACAGGTCAGGCCCAAACCTTAGAGTCATCTTTGACTCCTCCATTTCCTTTGTAACACACACCCACTCCAGTAGCATACCTCACTTGTTCTACCTTCAAAATAAATCTAGACTCAGGTCACTTCTTGCTGTCTCTATGTCACTCAAAATAAATCTAGACTCAGGTCACTCTTACTGTCTCCCTTTTTGTCCCCATGTCTGGCCTAAATCATTGCAATCTCCTGAGTGGTACCACCACTTGCTTCCGCCCTGGCTCCTTTTAGGAGCTGCCTCCAATACCAGGCGCATTTCTGCCTCTGGGCCTTTGCACCTTGCCTGCTTTTCTTTCTGCCTGGCCCAGCCATCCATGTGGTTCCCTCCCTCTCTTCCTTCACATCTTTGGTCACATATCATTTTCTCACAAAGGCATTTCCTGCATACCCTGTCCCATCCCACCCACTGTCTCCATCTCCTTTCCCTGCTTTATTCTTCTCCCTAGCATGTGTCTCCATCTGATGGTCTAGCATCAGGGGTCCTCAAACTTTTTTAACAGGGGGCCAGGCACGTAGCAGCAACTCAATAAATCCAGCTCTGGATGTCAAGCTCCAGAAAAGCAGGTGGAGGGAGAAGTTTTTCCCTACTACCTGGATAATGGAGATGATATGTGTTTAAATGCCTTGAAAGTCATAAAATAATAATCAAATTTCAGTGAAGCCTACTCTGGAAAAAGGTTATCATTTTCTCCCACCTGCACAGCTACCTTGCTTATTGCTCATCTTGCTGATTTTTATTGCCATGCCTCTTTCAATGCTGGTAAAATTCCCTTGGGGACAGGAACTAGGTCTACCTTATTTGTTATTATGATGAGGTGGCTCTTTGTACAATGGGTATTTGAAAGCTGCTGGTAAAGGGGACGTAGTTTGTCTTATCCCAATTGCTTTCACGAGTAATAAGATAGCACAGCATGAATTCACAGGCACCTACAACTTCAGACTGTAGCAGGGAGGCTTAGCTAATTGAGGGAACCAGGGAACAAAGTTCAGACCCTTTGAAATAGCTCACACAGTTCATCATTCACACGATCTAGGTGACATTTAAATCATGCAAATGTATTCTGCTTATCTCTGAGTGGACACAGCACACACATTTGCAGTGACACAGAGCTATGAATAATATTAATATATTTTAGAGGAGACAAAGGTATTTTGCATTTCCATTTGACTCTCTGTGAAGTCCAGACTTTGAATTTTCCTCCTCTGTTTGAACTCTTCTTTCTTACCCAGTGGATACATAAAGGAATTTGTCTTTTCCTCCTGCCTCCTACGAGTTCACGTTTTCTGTGTATTGCATGGGCTTCATGGCTGCTGTGGATGTTAATGGGGAGAGGGCTCATAGGAGGGAGACCTGAAAGTTCTTTAGGGGTCACTGGCTGCAGTGGGTCTCCTTTCGTGTCTCTGACCTTGTTCGTTAAACCTGCCCACTGTAGGATGGGAAAACAGAGACTTGGAGTGGGGACCGACCAGTTCAAGGGTAAGCAGTGAGTTTGATTTGCTGTTTACCAATGACTGCCTTATGTTATCAGTTCCCAACTCTCTCTTTAGCTGAATCTCCTGCCCTTTGTATCCCTTGATGATGTGACAGGAGATGGGAGGCCCAGTAGGTTTTGGATTATGCCTCCAACTTATTGAAGAGCAGCCACAGACTTTTCCAGGACTATCCCATGGACGGGCAGCTCTGTGATTCCTGGAGAGCTAAGGCATTGCCCATTTTATACAAATTGCTTGTAATATTTATATAGGGATGAAAGTCATTTTTTAATTTCGAGAGAGATGCCGAGAACACTTGAGTGTTGGTGATGATAGCAGTCAACATGTCCACAGCACTTACTCTGTGCCACACACTGGGCAGAACATTTTTAAGTTAACAACAGCATAAGGGGAAAACTTAGGCACAGTCCAGGTGCCCTTCATCATAGAATGAGGTTGGTAGCAGGAGTGGGTTCTTAACCACACATTTAAACTATGTCTTCACAGTCTCTGTCACACGAGGAAGCTGGGACTCCAAGTCCTTCTAGGACTTGGAATCCTCCCACCAGGCACCGTAGCAGAGCATGAACTTTGAGCCACAAAAAAGGTTGTTGATGTGGCTGTGAAGTCCTCACATTATCCAAGCTTGCTTGCAGAGTTAGGCACACTCTGGAAAGCTTAGCAGACTGGGAGAAACAAGGGGGTACGATTAGGTTGACCGTATCGGGAATGTCCAGAGTTTAGATGGGTTAACTACTAAGGATTCACCAATGCTCATCTCTCTGCTGTGAGTGAGGTTGAGATTTCCCGCCTCATCTCATTGGTTGCCCCCAAACGGCAATCAGCTGTAGATTGCTGAGGGCTTGACTGGATGCCTTCCTTCTTGGTGGGCACACTTACAGGGTTCCCTGGCCACACCCTCCAAGAATGGGGTCTCCTATTTTATTCCTGATTGTAGCATCCGGCCCAGCCATCCTTGTCATATTAGCCAGAGGATGTTGGCTGTAATATGCAAAGTACCATCTGTTAGGGGCCAAGCAACTGGTGACTATAGGTCTTCTAATGGAAAGTGTCTGTCCAGGCTGTAGTACCTATGACTCTACCTGAGACCAAATCAGAATGGGCAGGGGAGAGTCTTCCTGCAGCCAGTATGTAGCTATTCCTCTTAATGCACTGTTCCTCAGAGGTGCTGACAGGGCAGGCTGGCCCTTGCTGGTGCCTAGAAGGAGTTATTTGTCTGAAGTACACATACTGCTGCCAGAGAATCTTGAAGCCCACAGCCAAGGTTGCTTAAAACTCCACAAACGTGTACTTATCACCTACTATGTGCTCAGCTCTCTCTACCATCAGCCTGCTTCATCACATTCTGGGGAAGACTCCCTACTGTCTGGGGTCTGGACACTGGGGGTGCTGGATGATCACACACCACACAGTGCTGTGTCCCCAGAGCTCAGGTTGATTCACTGCTAGAGGGCAGTTTGGGGAACACCAGGAAGGGGGCTAAAGCTCAACACAGTCATCTGTGTCTTGAGGGCAAACATTCAGTCCTTTGACCCCCAAAAGGGGCTTGGTGAGGGCTTCTCCTGGACCATGGAGGGAATTGGATCAGAGTGAGATTGTTGTGTGTGTCTGGGATAACAGAAAGGGGACTTGGGGTCACAGTGGCACGTGGGAAGAAAACAGTCATGGAGAGGAGTGATGAGCAGATATGCCCCCTTTTGGTGGAGGATGTCTCTCTCCTGGGTGGGGATACCTGGTCTGCCTCTGCAGACATCAGGTGGAAGGGGCGTGGTTCTTAGGCTGGACACATGATTTTAACTGGCTTTGCCTGGCTCCTGCTGCTCAGAGTGCCATCCTCTTCCTCATGTGGTGCAAAGGTAGAGGAGGCATTTAGGAAGCTTCCCTTGCCATCTCCTGGCAGGAGGGTTAGTGATGGCATCCCAATGACAGTGATTGTGTATAGGGCAACATCTAGTGAGTTCTCATTGTGTGCCACACCTTGTTCTTAGCCCTCTATCCATTTTATCCTCATGACAACCGTGTGAGGCAGGGACAGTTTTCACTGAGTTGCCTAGAGGACCTTCTGTATACACCACAAGTCTGTAAGTCAGGAAGTAAAACAGGGTCTTGAAGGCTCTCAAACTCTCCTGGGACCCAGGAGATCACTTGGAGAATGTTTGATGCTTAGATCTGAGATAGAAGCAGCAGAGTGGGCAGGTGCATCTCCTTTTTGATCACTGGCTTAGGTTCTTTTTCCCCAAATATGATTTTCCCGACATCCTGCTCAGGAGCTTGAGAAAAACAGACTGCCAGGTGCCACACTGGAGCCACTATGTTCAGATCTCTGGGAACGGGGCCTGGAATTCTGTATTGTCAACAGAGCAATGTATGGGCAAACTGAAGTTGCAAACATGCATTGGGGGGGAGTAATTACCATCTCGAACAGTTTCTATTTTGTTCTACAGATAAGGATGGAGTATTGGGAAGACTTATGTGTAAGAAAAAATATCATTTGGATTCCTGGCCGGGTGTATATCATTAATATTCAAATATATCCCAGGAGCAAAGGAACATACCTGGAGGCTTCTGATAACATGGATAAATTTGTTAGATTGTACCGCTAAAAAATCCTGGAGAGGTTTTAGAACCTCATGACACTCCTCAGCAGACCACGTGTAAATCCGCATTATGACAGCCTTACTTTTAAAACAAAAGTAAAATTGCACAACAACATGAATATCCTTACCACCATTGAACTATACACTTAAAAATGGTAAGATGGTAAGTTTTGTTGTGTGTTTTTAATCATAGTAAGAAAAAAAGTGAAAAAAGGCACCCCAGGAACATGAGGCACCCAGCCTTTGCATCAGAAACAAAGCTTTTGCAGTAACACACTCTTGCAAGGTTCAGAGAAGGCTCACCTAAAACAGATTCCTGATTAAATGCCACCTCAACCCGGGTTCCAAGCTTTGATAGGGAGAGAGCAGAAACCGCAGTGGCCTCTCCAGGGGTGTCTGGAACAACTCACACATGAATACAGATAATTCATACAGAAAGTAGACTGAAGGCCCTATTTTAGCAATGGGTAACAGCTGCCAGGTGGGGTTTCATGGGAGTATATAAAGCAGGCAGTGTCGAAATGGCTGAAAATATGCTTGTTTGGGTATTTAAAAATAATTGGATGTGTAAAAATTTGAGTTCAATGCCAGCAGACTTTTGAGCTAATGGATCTCAAAGTGCAGTAGAAATAAACAACCTGGAGACCAAGACACAGAGGCCACCTTTGACTTATTTATATTAACAATGGCCTTTATCAATTTGAGAAGGTTCTTCTCTTTTCCTGTTTCCTGAGAGTTTGTATTGTGAATGGATCTTGAATTATGTCAAATATGTTTTTCTGTACCTATTGGGACAAGCCCTTAAATTGGAATGGGATGGATTGAATCACATTGATTGGGTTTCTATTGTTAAAACAATCTTTCATTTTTTTGGATAAACTCAACTTGGTCATGACGTAGTATCTGTTTTATACATTATTGGCTTTGATTTTCTAATGTGCTAATTTGCTTTTATTGTAATCTTTGTTGTAATTTCCAGAAATGTGAGAAATAAATTTTACGACAAAACAAAAACAGTTCTATGTGATTTCCAATCACCCATCTCTGTGGTCACCCACTGCCCCTGGCTTGTGATTCAGGCCATTTGTATGGGATGGCCATAAAAATCTGTATATATAGCTATTATTGTTGTCTTTTAAAAACAGATTGAACCCTTTATTATTTCTTCTGGTTTATACTAAAAATAGGGGTTTATTCCATGAAAATCAAACATGCAAATCACCTGAGGCATCAGGTGCACGGTCAGTGCATAAATGCATCAGGTGCACGGTCAGAGATCAGTAAAAATGGCTCAATGCACTGCTGCTGTTACTCCATAAGGCAGATTATCTGTAAAGGAGATTTAAATAATAAGAAAAGAAAGTCTTTTATACGTACCACCAGTTGCCATCTCTGGCATGCGTCATTATTTGTGTCAGTTCTGGGTTAATTCTAGGTGATTTTTCTCCTTATCAGGGTTGTATTTTCTTGCTTCTTTCCATGCCTATCTTTAGATCAGTTTTTGATCAAATGTCAGACATTGTGAATTTTACCTTGTTAGATGTGGATGTTTTTACATTCCTATCAATATCCTTGAGCTTTGTTTTGGAGTGCAGTTATTTTGAAATGATTTGATCCTTCCAGATCTTATTTTTAAACTGTTAGGTGGGACCATTGAAGCATTTATTCTAAGACCAGTTTTGCTTTACTATTGAGGCAAACCCTTTCTGAGTACTTTATCTCATATCCCACGAATAATGAGGTTTTCTAATCTGGATGGAGAAAACAGGAAATATTCTCAGCCCTGCGTAAGTAGAAGGGCTTGTTCCTTTAAATCTTTTTGAGTGGTCCTTTCTCTGGCTCTCCGTCATTTCCTCACATCCATACACTGATCAGTATTGAGCTCAAAACACAAGCAGCCTTACTATACATTGCATAGTTGTCTCTGCAGCTTCCCTCAGAACCCGTAGTACCTTCTCATCTTTGCCTATGCTGGGGCACTGACTATGGTGGGGTACTGGTAGGGCTCACCCATTTATTTTTCAAAGATCACTGGTCTTTATTGTTCTTTATTCCAATGTTTAGGAAACTGTTGTTACATACATTTTTGTCAGGTGATTTAGTTGTTTTGGTGGGAGTGTAATCAGGGAATTCCTGATATTCCATATTAATTGGGAGGGGAGTACACTTTTATAATAGAAAAATGCCCCTTCACGCGGAATTAAGCCATTATCATTGAACACATCATGTAACGTCTTCCTACACATTATGCATTGTGATGTAATGCCAATACATGATTATTGTATTTGCCCTATAGTTCACTGCCCACATACTACAGGATCAACAACATTGGTCCAGCAAGAAAGTGAAGATGAAGAGAGAGAGATGGAATAGAGAGAGACGACAACTATCTTCCAAATATCTTATGGCATTTCTCTGGAGTCCCACACATAGCACTCAGCTGTTGGTTAAATAGTTGAATGAACGTGTGCAGGCTTACACGCATGCATGCATGTATACATAGATGTAGAAATACCCAGGACTGGCTGGTTTCTTCCCTCCCTGCTATTCTCCATTATGCAGGCCCGACACCCCACATCCTTCAGACCATCTTCCTGGAACACAGCTCTCATTGTGGAGGACTGCTCCAGGGCCATCCTTCCAGGAAGAAACTGCGGGGCTCTGGGAGGCAGCACGCTATCCCACACACTGCCCCATACCTTGTTTCAGATAATTTCCTCGCTCCTCCTTTTTCTACTCACTGCCTTGCTATTTTTAGCCTGACGCTGAGCTGATATCCCTCATTATTTCATATTTTTAGAAGTGGATTCCTCTTTTAATTTCTTCACCATAACCCTGGTGATCCTTAGATTTTAGGATGTGAACACCACTTTTAATTATAATGTGAATTTTTAGAGTTTCAGAACCCTGCCCTCTTTTTTTCTATTTGCAAAAAGCATCCAATATTTCTCATAATAATTTTTGCTTATAATTATCTAGCCACAGGGCTATTAGTGACTAGGAAAAGGGAATTTGATAGAGCTCATTTCAGTTTTGGAATTGGTGAACAAAATCAAATACTTTTATTTTATTATTAAATCATAGCTGTGTACATTAATACAATCATGGGGCACCATACACTGGTTTTATAGACCGTTTGACACATTTTCATCACACTGGTTAACATAGCCTTCCTGGCATTTTCTTAGTTATTGTGTTAAGACAGTTATATTCTACATTTAGTAAGTTTCACATGTACCCTTGTAAGATGCACTGCAGGTGTAATCCCACCAATCACCCTCCCTCCGTCCATCCTCCCCCCCTTCCCCCTATTCTTAGGTTGTAACTGGGTTATAGCTTTCATGTGAAAGCCATAAATTAGTTTCATAGTAGGGCTGAGTACATTGGATACTTTTTCTTCCATTCTTGAGGTACTTTACTAAGAAGAATATGTTCCAGTTCCATCCATGTAAACATGAAAGAGGTAAAGTCTCCATTGTTCTTTAAGGCTGCATAATATTCCATGGTGTACATATACCACAATTTATTGATCCATTCGTGGATTGATGGGCACTTGGGCTTTTTCCATGACTTAGCAATTATGAATAGGGCTTCAATAAACATTCTGGTACAAATAACTTTGTTATAATGTGATTTTTGGTCTTCTGGGTATATACCTAGTAGAGGAATTATAGGATTGAATGGCAGATCTATTTTTAGATCTTAAGTGTTTTCCAAACATCTTTCCAATAGGAATGTATTAATTTGCATTCCCACCAGCAGTGAAGAAGTGTTTCCTTTTCTCCACATCCATGCCAACCAACATCTCTGGTCTTGGCATTTTGTGATATGGGCTAATCTTACTGGAGTTAGATGATATCTCAAAGTAGTTTTGATTTACATTTCTCTGATGATTAAAGATGATGAGCATTTTTTCATATGTCTGTAGGCCGTGCGCCTGTCTTCCTCAGAGAAGTTTCTCTTCATGTCCCTTGCCTAGCCTGTGATGGGATCACTTGTTCTTTTCTTGCTTATACATTTGAGTTCTCTGTGGATTCTGGTTATTAAACCTTTGTCGGAGACATAACCTGCAAATATTTTCTCCCATTCTGAGGGCTGTCTGCTTGCTTTACTTACTGTGTTCTTGGCTGTGCAAAAGCTTTTTAGTTTAATCAGATCCCAGTAGTGTATTTTTGAAGCTCCTTCAATTGCCCAGGGGGTCCTCCTCATAAAATACTCACCCAGACTGATTTCTTCAAGGGTTTTCCCTGCACTCTCTTCTAGTATTTTTATAGTTTCATGTCTTAAGTTTAAATCTTTAATCCAGTGAGAGTCTATTTTAGTTAATAGTGAAAGGTGTGGGTCCAGTTTCAGTCTTCTATAGGTTGCCAGCCAGTTCACCCAGCAACATTTGTTAAATAGGGAATCTTTTCCCCACTGAATGTTTTTAATTGGCTTGTCAAAGATCAAATAACAGTAAGTAGCTGGATTCATCTCTTGGTTCCTATTCTGTTCCAGGCATCGACTTCTCTGTTTTTGTGCCAGTACCATGCTGTTTTGATCACTATCAAGTTATAGTATATTCTGAGGTCTGGTAGCGTGATTCCTCCTGATTTGTTTTTATTTCTGAATAATGTCTTGGCTATTTGAGGTTTTTTTCTGATTCCATGTAAAATGAAGTATTATTTTTTTCAAGATCTTTAAAGTATGACAGTGGAGCTTTAATAGTGATTGCATTAAAATTATATATTGCTTTGTATAGTATGGACATTTTAACAATGTCGATTGTTCCCAGCCATGAGCATGGTATGTTTTTCCATTTGTTAACATTTTCAGCTATTTCTT
>CAUYPK010027997.1:0-56545 GCA_963574355.1 Loris lydekkerianus
TAGAGTAATTTGAAAATAAATGACATCCACAGTGATTATTTACCCTTAAATACTTCAACAGGAAGTATTCAACAGGCAGTATCATCAACGAACAGGAATATTCTTCTACATAATCTCAATAGAATTTTCACTCTAAAGAAACTGAACATAGATATAACACTAATATCTGATTTATAGTCTTTCTGTATTTAGATTTCCCTAGTTGTCTACAGTCTTTTATAGATGTTTCATTTTGGGCAGTACCTATGGCTCAGTGGTAGGGCGCTGGCCCCATATACTGAGGGTGGTGGGTTCTAACCCGGCCCTGGCCAAACTGCAACAAAAAAATAGCCAGACATAGGCTGTGGTGGGAGCCTGTAGTCCCAGCTATTCTGGAGGCTGAGGCAAGAGAATTATCTACGCCCAAGAGCTAGAGGTTGTTGCCACAGCACTCTACCGAGGGCGACAAAATAAAACTCTCTAAAAAAAAAAGTTTCATTTTTTTGGTTTTTAATCCAGAGTCCAATGAAGGATTACATATTGCATTTAATAATCATGTTTCTCATTCCTTTTTTTTTTTTTTTTGGGAGACAGAGTCTCACTTTGTCGTCCTTGGTAGAGTGCTGTGGTGCTGTGATGTGATAGCTTCTCACAGTAACCTCAAACTCTTGGGCTTAGATGATTGTCTTGCCTCAGCCTCCCTAGGAGCTGGGACTATAGGCACCCATCATAATGCCTTTCTATTTTTAGAGATGGGGTCTTGCTCTTGCTCAGGTTGGTCTCGAACCCGTGAGCTCAGGCAATCCACCCACCTCGGCCTTCCAGAGTGCTGGGATTACAGGCGTGAACCACCATGCCCCGCCTCTCATTCCTTTTGGATATGGTTTCTTTTTCTTCCGAAGAAAAAATTTTTAGCATCTTTTTATCTTTGGTATTGTGGAATTTTATAACAATATGCCTTGATATAAGACTTGTTTTGTGCATTATTTTGGGGCACACCTTCTTCTAATCTCTCTATTAACATCCTACTTCTGTTTTCTCTGTTCAATTTTTCTGGAACTTTAAACATGAGAAGTTGCATTTCCTGAGTTGATTGTTTAAAACTTATGTTTTTCTCATGGCCTCTTAGTTCTTTATCTTTTTTTTCTTTTCTTTTTTTTTGAGACAGTCTCACTTTGTTGCCCTCAGTAGAGTGCCGTGACATCATCAGAAGCTCACAGCAACTTCAAACTCTTGGGCTCAAGCGAGCGTCTTGCCTCAGCCTCCCAAGTAGCTGGGACTACAGGTGCCCACCACAACACCTGGCTAGTTTTTCTTTATTTTTAGAAGCTGGTCTCGAATTCCTCAGCTCTGGTGATCTACACGCCTTGGCCTCCCAAAGTGCTAGGATTATAGATCTGAGCCACCTGGCCTATCTTATATTTATTTCTTCATTATTTTTAGTTTTTAAGAGCTCTCCTCTATTCTGGTTGCGCTTTTTTTTTTTTTTTTTTTTGAGATAGAGTTTCACTTTGTCACCCTTGGTAGAGTGCCATGGCATCTTAGCTCACAGCAACCTCAAATTCTTGGATTGAAATGATTCTCTTGTCTCAGCCTCCCAAGAAGCTGGGACTATAGGTGCCTACCACAATGCCTAGCTGTTTTTAGAGATGGGGTCTCAGTGTCATGAGCTCAGGTAATCCACTGCCTTGGCCTCCCAGAGTGTTAGGATTACAGATGTGAGCCATCACTTCTGGCCTTATTGCTTATTTTTTAAAATAGCTTTTCCTTCTTTTCTTTTTTTAGATGGAGTCTTTTTTGGTTGCCCTGGCTGGAGCACAGTAGTGTTACCATAGCTCACTGTAACTTCATATTTTTGGGCTCAAGTGATCCTCCTGCCTCAGACTCTCAAGTAGTTGGGACTATAGGCACTTAACCACCATACGGCTAATATTTAAAAAAAAAAAAAAATTTGTGGAGACCAGCACATTGGCTCATGCCTGTCGTCCTAGCACTCTGGGAAGCTGAGGTAGGTAGATTGCCTGAGCTCAGGAGTTCAAGACCCACCTGAGCAGGAAGAGTGAAACCCCATGTCTATTAAAAAATAGAAAAATTAGCCAGGTGCAGTGGTTCACGTCTGTAATCCTAGTATTCTGCAAGGCCAAGGTAGGCAGATTGCTTGAGCTCAGGAGTTTGAGACCAGCTTGATCAAAAGCAAGTCCCCATCTCTAAAAAAAATAGTTGAGTGTCATGTTAGGCACCTGCAAGTCCCAGCTACTTGGGAGGCTGAGGCAAGAGGATCACTTGAGCCCAGGAAATTGAGGTTGCTATGAGCTATGACACCACGGAACTCTACCAAGGGCAACAAAGTGAGACTCTGTCTCAGAAAAAAACAAAGCAAAACTAGCTAGGCATTGTGGCAGGTGGCTATAGTCCTAGCTTTTCAAGAGGCTGAGACAAGATGATTGCTTGAACCCAAGAGGTTTCAGGTTGCTGTGAGCTATGATGATGCCATGGCACTCTAGCCAGGGCAACAAAGTGAGACTATCTCAAAAAAAAAAAAAAAAAAAAAAAAAAAGTTTTTCTTTTTCTTTTTCTTTTTTTTGTGGAGAACAAACAATCTTCCTGTTTGGCTTCCCAAAGGGCTGACATTATAGGTGTGAGCCACTATGTCCAACCAGCTTTTTTTGTTTTATAAATATAATATTTTTATTTCTTTGGTATTATGCCCTTCTTTTGACTGTTCTTTAGTTTTAATCCATTATTTCCTCTAACTGTTTTGATTTGAAGTTTCATATCAAATGCTGTTTTTGAAATGTTGGTTCTTTTACAGGTTGACATTTAGAAGTGGGGCAATAAAAAGTTATTGAAAGACTCTGGGTATGTGGACAGGACCTGATAGCCTTCACTTACAGACGGTTATAGAGTGATGCACCAGCCATTTTGTCAGGGGGACCTTTAGATGTGAATGTGTAGAGGTCTTTTTCTCTGGAGTAGTTCAATTTTCCCAAAGAAATGTTCCAATCTCTTGCCTGCGACCTACTAACCAGGCTCTGGTGGTTTGAAGACTTTTTCTCAGTCATTTTCTCTTTATTGCCTTTGTTTCCCTTCCTCCCATATTCTTGGGTTTCTCCTGTGTCTTCTCACCTGTCTCCTGAACAGTCCTTAGCAAAAAGTAATATGCAATAATTCATAAAAGAACAATGCAAATAAATTTTAGTCAAAATAATTTAAGGGCATTAATATTAAATTATTTTGTCTTAGTTTTTATTTTGAAATACTTTCAAACTTACAGAAAACTTTCAAGATCAACCTCAGGAATTGTCCTGTTTCCTTTATACATACTCACCAATTCTGAGTTAACCTTTCTCTTTCATAACATTGGCATTTTTGATGGGTATAGTAATTTTGTAGACTGTCCCTCAGTTAATAGAATAATGTTTAATTTTGTGCTGTAATTCTTTGTTTTTCCTTGTAGCTGTTAGAAGAATATGAGTCCCTTGGAAAAGAACATGGACGAGTAAAGGTAATGGGTGATTGTTTGTGTTCTAGGTTTTACGCAGGGCAAACATATTGGAATAGGGATCAAGAGATCTTACCCTTCTTCCTCTGCCTCCTTTCTCTCCTTTCTTCCCCTCCTTGTAGCCATTGGAACTAGACTACTTGCTTATCCTTTCTGTTTTATTTATTTATTTTTTTTGAGACAGAGTCTTATGTTGCTCTCGGTAGAGTGCCTTGGCATCACACCTCACAGCAACCTCCAACTCCTGGGCTCAAGCAGTTCTCTTGTCTCAGCCTCCCTTGTAGCTGGGATTACATGCCCCTGCCACAACACCTGGCTATTTTTTTGTTGTTTGTTTAGCAGGTTTGGGCCAGTTTGAACCCACCAGCCCAGTGCATGGTGGCCAGTGCCCTAACCACTGAACTATGGGAGCAGAGCCCTTTCTGTTTTTTTATTTTATGAGACTGAGTCTCACTCTGTTGCCCTGATGGAGTGCCTTGACATCATAGCTCACAGCAACCTCAAACTCCTGGGCTCAAGCGATCCTCTTGTTTCAGCCTTCCAAGAAGCTGGGAGTATGGGTGCTCGCTACCATCTCTGGCTAGTTTTTCTATTTTTAGTAGAGATGGGATCTTGCTCTTGCTCAGGTTGGTCTTGAACTCCTCAGCTCAAGGGATCCTCCTGCCTTGGCCTCCCAGAGAGCTGGGACTACAGGTGTGTGTTGCCACACTGTGCCATTATCTTTTCTGTTTTAATATGCTTATTTTCAAATATCTGCCTTATGTATCTTACACATTTTATTAGATTCATTAATCAACAAATTTTATTGAATGAATATTCCATTTGAGAGACAATTGTTTAGAAGAGTATAGGGTACCATATAGATGCAAATGATTGTTTAAATATAAAGTTTTAAATATCAAAGCAGTAGCTTTTTGTGGGATTGTTTATTGATTATGTTTGAATTCTTTGGGAAATGCATTTTTGAGTTTCCTGAAACTACAATAATGCTGTAAGTGGGGTTCAAGTATTTCTAGTGCATGAAGTGCAGGGCTGTGGTTATTTAAGGTTAGTGAGAAGATCTGCATAACTAGGCAGCTGAAAGTTCTGAGGGTTCAGGAGCACAGTACATCATTTGAAAGTATGGCAGGACCTCTGTAAGTTGACCACCCAAGGGACTGTAACAAACGGGTCAACACATGCAGGTGGTCAATATAAGGAGCTGGGCCTACTGTACTGACATGTATATATGGCGCATATCTGTTCTGTGAAAATTAGGTCAACTTGAGGTGGTCAGTGTAGGGACATGTCAACTATGGAGATTTTACTATATTTATTCTACTGAGCTTTTAGGCAAGTTTGTGATTAAAATACGTTCATCTTAACACAGGATTATTTCTAATTAAGCAAAGCATAATGGGCTACATCTACTGCACAGGAGACTTAACACAGAGCTACTTGTATAGTCAATGGTTTTCTTTTGTTTTCCTTGAAATTATCTGTACCAGCTCTACAGCTGATGCCATACTTGCTGAATAATTTATAGCTATCTGGTTTAGGCATAGATGAGTTTTGTTTGATGCATTTTTAAAATAAAAGTGTTCATCTTAATGTTTGTCTTCCATTACGTAAATTTTTCCCTTATTTCCATAGGATATATTAAATACAACTGAGAATAAATTGCTTGATGCACATACTCAGATTTCTGATTTGAAAAGGTAAAATCTTTCTAATGGTCAAATACCTCTAATTGTACTTTTATGTGTATTGAAAGTGATGGAAAAGAAGTTTTTCTTAAGGATTTTTAATCAGTTTGAGAATTAGTTTTATCTTATCTTTCCCTGATGGAGAAGTACATTTGATTTTAGCCAAACAAGATTCCTTTTTGTTTGTATTTTTAAAGAGGCAGGGTCTCACTATGTTGTCCAAACTACCTATTAACTCTCAGCCTCAAGAGATCCTCTAGCCTCAGCCTCAGCCTCCACCTCCTGAGTATCTGGGACTACTAGAATACCACTGCATGTGCCTTCTAACAGGATCTTCAAGTGACTAGAATGTCTATCAGGGGTCCTCAAACTATGGCCTGCGGGCCACATGCAGCAGTGTGATTGTATTTGTTCCCATTTTGTTTTTTTACTTCAAAATAAGATATGTGCACTGTGCGTAGGAATTTGTTCATAGTTTTTTTTTTTTTTTTTTTAAACTATAGTCTAGCTCTCCAACGGTCTGAGGGACAGTGAACTGGCTCCCTGCTTAAAAAGTTTGAGGACCTCTGGCTAGATAGTTGTGTGTCAGACGTGCATTTCCCCAGACATTATGTATTTTCTCAGTACAGGTAAAATCTAAATGATATTTTACCATTGGAAAGAACTTTAAGAAACAGTCTAGTTCACTGAATTATTTTTGAGTTCCAAAAAGAAAATACTATGCTAGACCAGGCATGGTGGCTCAGGCCTGTCATTCTAGCACTCTGGAATGCTGAGGCAGGTGGATCCTTTGAGCTCAGAAGTTCGAGACCAGACTGAGCAAGAGTGAGACCCCGTCTCTACTAAGTATAGAAAAACTAGCCATGAGTCATGGTGGGCACCTATAGTCACAGCTACTCAGGAGGCTGGGGCAGGAGGATTGCTTGAGCCCAGGAGTATGAGGTTGCTGCGAGCTGTAACAGCACAGCACCCTACCTAGAGTGACAGAATGAGACTCTGTCTCAAAAAAAAAAAAAAAAAAAAAGGGCAGCGCCTGTGGCTCAAAGGAGTAGTGCACATGGCCCCATATACCAGAGGTAGCAGGTTCAAACCTTGCCCCGGCCAAAAACTGCAAAAACTTAAAAAAAAAAAAAAAAAAAGTGTAAGAGTTAGAAGGAATGCCAGGATATCTGCAAAACAGCTATTTGGCTAGAGTAGTTATTATCTGTTGGTAAACTTGAAAATAGGCTTTTATTCTGAACATGACATTCTATTGGTTGAGAATATAGTTGGGGATACTTTAGCCTCTGCCTCTTTTAAAAATTAGGAAGTTCCTTATAATAGCTGTTTTTGGAAGTTCAGCTGCTTTCTCTTTTGAAAATGCTACCTATTATACTTTGTATTCCTGAATATATACATATAAGAATTAAACATGATAGAATGTAGACCGGGCCCAGTGGCTCTCACCTGTAATCCTAGCACTCTGGGAGGCCAAGGTGGGTGGATTGCCTGAACTCACAGGTTCGAGACCAGCCTGAGCCAGAGCAAGACTCCATCTCTAAACATAGCTGGGCATTGTGGCAGGTGCCTATAGTCCCAGCTACTAAGGAGGCTGAGGCAAGAGAATTGCTTGTGCTCAAGAGTTTGAGCTTTGGCACTATGGCACTCAACTGAGGGTGACAAAGTGAGACTCTCAAAAAATAAATAAATTAATAAATAAAAGATAGAATGTGATTTGGTACTTGAATTTTATTTCAACTTAAGTACATGTTTATTTGTATTCAAATTTATTTAAAATTTTTTATATAAGTCCATTGTTTACTTTTCCTTCAGTTTCAGTGTATGAAATACTCTATTCCTTTGTAGATTTTAATGTATTTGCTTTGCTTTTTCTTTCTTTTTTTTTTTTTTTTTTTTTTTTTGCAGTTTTGGTCGGGGCCAGACTTGAACCCACCACCCCTGGTATATGGGGCAGGCACCCTATTCCTTGAGCCACAGGCACAACCCTGCTTTTCTATTTTTCCTGATTTTGTTCAGCTTTTTAAAGTTTAATGGTGGTGGTTTATTATGGAAAAGGTTTGCGTAAGATGTCAACTCTTCACCTCTTTTCTAGGAGGGTCTGTTAAATAATTTTTAGTTGAGGTATATTTAAATTTGTTGAAATATACTTAATGTATCATTTCTTTTGAATTAGAATGATTTCAAAACTTGAAGCTCAGGTCAAACAAGTGGAGCATGAAAATATGTTAAGCCTTCGTCATAACTCTAAAACTCCCATGAGACCTTTGCATGCCAAGTAAGTTATTTTATTTAATCTCTATAAAACTAGAAGTGGTGCATAGTTTTATTAAAATGAGAAGCTCATCTGTCTAAATCACAAAAAAGTCAGGGTTAAATGTGATTATAGAATTTAGATATGTGAAAATATTTTAATTATTGGCTATCATAAACACATTTATGCAGAGGCATTTGCCAAAATGAGGAAATATAGTAGAATTAAGTTGGGAATAAGGAAACTTGGAATGTATTTTGTTCTTTGATGCCTAGAGGCCAAGTCATTTACTTCTTTTGGAGCTCAGTTTTAGTAAAAACAAGGACACTGGGCTAAAACATCTCAAGAGGTCTTTAGCTCTGAAATTCTAGACATTTTATTCCCATGTTGATGGAAAGACAGGTGAAGATGGATCTTTGTTAGGTGGTATGTGTTTTCTTTTAGTTATTTTAGTTCTTTCAGAATTAGCTTTGCTATAATCTCAGAGCATTATCTTTATGATAACTCTACAGAATAAATTTTTTTCATATTAGAACTGGTTTTTATTATGATTTTGTGTAAATTAAGAGTATTAATAAATTACAACTTTATAATATTGTTATTTACCAGAAAGAAGTGATTTTAAATTGTAATTTTTAACCTTTCCAAGTTGTAATTGTCAAATGAAAACTTTTTCTATATCTTTGTAATTAATCTTCATAGAACATAATCCTTTGACTTAAAGAAAAAAATATGTCAACTGAAATTACACAGGTGAGAGAATGAAAGGCTTGAGGTTGGGGGTTAAGGAAGGTCTATCTTTGGAGGTGACATGTGAGCAGAGGAGCCAACTGTGTCTAGAGTTGCTGGAGCAGAAGGTAGGGTGTGAATGATGGAAGGATGTTCCCCACAGAGGACTTAGCCTTGCTGAGTCCTGAGGTGAGGAGGAGCTTGGCATGAGCAAAAAACCTAAGGGAGGCTGGTATAGCCTGAATATTTCCAGCAAGAGGTAAAGTGCCTCTAGATGAAATCACAGATTGGTCATAAAACTTTCTAAGCCCTGGACAGCACCTGTGGTTCAGTGAGTAGGGCCCCAGCCCTGGCCAAACTGCAACAGTAAAAAAAAATAGCCGGGCATTGTGGCAGGCGCCTGCAGTCCCAGCTACTTGGGAGGCTGAGGGAAGAGAATCACCTAAGCCCAAGAGCTGGAGGTTGCTGTGAACTGTGATGCCACAGCACTCTACCGAGGGTGACAAAGTGAGACTCTGTCTCTCTAAAAAAAAAAACAACAACTTTCTAAGTCATAATCAAGAATTCAGATTTTACCCTAGTCTTCTGGGAAGCCTTTGAAGATTTTTATATATTAAAACAATGTCATCTGATTTTCACTTTTCCAAATGTACTTGCCATAAGCAGATGGAGAAGAAAAGAGTGGAAGGAGAAAGACCAGGCTATTGCAGTGCTAAGAGAGAGATGGTGTTAACATGGTGATGGACAAAAGAGAAGGATTTGAGAAAGGCACTGAAGGTAGCATCCCCAGAACATGGTTGTGAATTGGATGGCAAGTTAAGAAAGAGAGGTGTCAGAATAACTCCTTGGGGGTTTTTTTGTTGTTGTTGTTTGTTTTGTTTTTTTGAGACAGAGTCTCAGTTGGTCATCCTTGGTAGAGTGCCATGGCGTCTTAACTCACAGCAACCTCCAGCTCTTGGTTCTTTTTTTTTTTGGAGACAGAGCCTCAAGCTGTTGCCCTGGGTAGAGTGCTGTGGCATCACAGCTCACAGCAACTTCCAACTCCTGGGCTCAAGCAATTCTCCTGCCTCTGCCTCCCAAGTGGCTGGGACTACAGGCGCCCACCACAACACCCGGCTATTTTTTGGTTGCAGCCGTCATTGTTGTTTGGTGGGCCGGGCTGGATTTGAACCCGCCAGCTCAGGTGTATGTGGCTAGCACCTTAGGCGCTTGAGCCACAGGCACCGAGCCCAACTCTTGGTTCAAGTGATCCTCTTGCCTCAGCCTCCCAAGTAGCTGGGACTACTGGTGCCCACCACAGTGCCTGGCTATTTTTTAGAGGTGGGGTCTTCTCTGGTTCAGGCTGGTCTCAAACCTGTGAGCTCAGGCAATCCACTTGGTCTTCCAAGTGCTGGGATTATAGGCGTGAGCCACTGTGCCTGGCAACTCTTTGGTTTCTATCTGCACAGCTAAAGGTGCCACATATTGAAGTAGAGAAGAGATCAGAATTTCCATCTTGAATATATTTGTTAGAGATTCATGTGGATTCCAAGTGGAATCAAATAGGCGATTATAAACTTGAGTTTGGAGCTTAGAAATATCTGGAGCTATAAATTTTGGAGTCATCTACTTTTAGACGGCTTAAATCTACAGGATGGATTGAAATTGAGCATGGTTAGTGTGAAGTGGGCCTAGGACAGGAACCCCGGCATTTTTCTATTGGGTATTAAGACTTGCCAAAGGCATCTGAGAAAAAGCTGCTGGGAAGTGAGGGGGAAAACTGAAGCAGTCACCAGGGTGTAATGGAAGAACTCAAATTGTGTTTTTCCTCTGCTCTCATACCAACACAATAATCAGCACAGAAGAATTCTGTGACCCCAAAATGTGTGGGTATTTCTTCCCATCAGTAAGGAAGTCAGGAAGCAATCCCACTTGGTGTCTGCCAGTTCATTTCTGACATTATCTCTCCAGAGACAGTGTCATATCCCACAGGTTAAGGGCTTGATGTCCAAGACTGCCCCCCAACTCAGACACTTTGGGCCTTTTATTTATTTGTAAAGATAGGATCTCTGTTGCCTGGGCTAGAGTATAGTGATCTCATCATAGCTCACTGTAACCTACAACTCCTGTGCTCAAGCAGTCTTCCTGCCTCAGCCTCCCGAGTAGCTGGGTGTATAGGCATGCACTGGCATCCTTGGTTAGTTTATTTATTTTTTTTGTAGAGAAGGAGTCTTGCCATGTTGTCCAGGCTGGTCTCAAGCATCTGGCCTTAAGTGATCCTCTTGCCTTGGCCTCCTAAAGTACTAGGATTACAGGCACAAACCACCAAACCTGGCCCACTATGGGCCACTTTATGGGGACTTCTTTGGATAAGCATCATTCAAGCATGGACAACCATTTTGAAATGTGGCTGCACAAAAGAGATAGGATCTAAGCCCAGCAAGGTCTGCCTGTTCAGATTCTTTTGGCCTCTTTGTATGATATTCCTTTCTGCAGGGTATGGGGCAAGGCCCCCTCAGAGATGAGAATCTTATGACTCACAATCAGATTAAAGTACTGCTATGGGCTGGTTATAGGAGGGCAGGAGAAGTTTAGAGAAAGAGGTTCGGTTTACTGTTACAAGGGCTATGGAAGTTATGAGCCAGGAACTGTGGATGAAAACCAATGTAGGTATTATATCACAATGCCACTGAGAGATCAAGGTGAAGACAGAAAGGTCTTTGCAATCTAGAGGTTGTTGATGACCTAGAAGAGAACATTTTGGGTAGAGTGATAGAAACCCATTTAGATCACATGGGAGTTAGTGACAACAACCTGAATGTCTAGTAGCTGCAAAATGGATACTATTGTACATTTTGCGCGAGCCACTTACACCAAAGGTCACAGGTTTGGATCTGGCCTGGGCAATAGCCAACTGCAACAAAAAAATAGCCAGGTGTTGTGGCGGGCACCTGTAGTCCCAGCTACTTGGGAGACTGAGGTAAGAGAATCACTTAAGCCCAAGAATTTGAGATTGCTGTGAGCTGTACTCCATGGCACTCTACCGAGGGGAACATAGTGAAACTCTATCTTGAAGAAAAAAAAAAGATACTATTGTGATATACTGATGCATACGCTTGGTAGGGTGGTAGGTCACGGGTTGGCAGACTATCCTGAAGGCCACATTCAGCCAGAACTGTCCTTTTGGGTAAGGTCCCTCAGTAAACAATGGTGTCTATACATTTTTAAATGTTTGGGAAAAAAATCAAAGAATATTTTATGACACATAAAAATTGTATGTAATTCAAATTTCAGTGTTCATTAATAGTTTTCTTTATTAGTAACTAATGCATAAACAAGTGTATTCATTTACATATTGTTTATTGCTACTTTTGTGTGACAACAGTAAACTTGAGTAGTTATAATGGATATGTCTAGCCCATAAAACCTAAAATATTTAGTATTTGGCCCTATACAGAGAAAATTTGTTGACCCTTGAACTAGACTGTCAACATGGATTAATCTTAAAAGCATAATATGGAACAACAAAAAACTGGTTGTAGAAGAAATAGGATACTATTTATATTGACTTTAGTGTGTTAAATAGTTCTGCATCTCTTATGGACTCATACAAATGTAGTAAAAGTATAAAAACATGCATGGGAATGCTAAATGCATATATATATGTGTGTATATATATTATATATTATATAATTGTGTATATATATTATATATTATATTATAATGATACATAATTTAAATATATATATATGTAATTTTTATTTTTATTTTTGGTGGTTTAAACAACAGAAATTTATTTGCTTACAGTTCGGGGGACCAGAAGTCCAAGGTTGGGTTGCCAGCAGGGCCAGTATCTGATAAAGGGTCTCCTCCTTGCGTGTAGGTGACCCCCTTTCACTATGACCTCATGTGGTGAACAGCTACATGCATATTTTGTATAAACCTTTGCTTTTGAGGAGGAAAGAAAGATTAAAGAGGTCAGTAGGGAGGTTAGTTGTATCTGTATAGTGTTGACTTATTTGTTATAAAAATCCAAAGGACATAAAGAAACAGTTTTATAAAGCTGCGTGGTCAGTGCATGACTATTAACTTGTATGTCTATGTGTGATTGAGGTATTTTATATGTTTAAAATGAACAGGAGTGAATAAAGGATGAACATCAATAATATGAAAGAGCGCTTACAAATTGATAAGGAAAAGACAAACTTCTCAGTAGAAAAATGGTAAAAAAAAAAATATGGATAAGTAGATCTCAGAAAAAGAAACCTAAATAGCTAATAAAAATGAAAAAGTGCTGGTGGCTCATGCTTGTAATCCCAAGCACTCTGCGAGGCCAAGGCAGGTAGATTGCTTGAGTTCATGGGTTCAAGACCAGACTGAACAAGAGCGAGACTCTGTCTCTAAAAAATAGTGGGCATTGTGGTGGGTGCCTAGTCCCACCTACTTTGAAGCCTGAGGCAAGAGGTTCACTTGAGCCCAAAAGTGAGCTATGATGCCCTGGTATTATATCAAAGGTGACAAAGTGAGACTGTCTCAAAAAAAAAGAAAAAAAGTTCTCATTGTCATGAATAATCAGAAAAATGTAAATTTAAATGATAGGATACTCTTCACACCCTTAGATAGACTAAACTTAAAATCTGGTCATTCAGGTCAGGAGCAATGGCTCAATTGTGTAATCCGAGCACTTTGGGAGGCCAAGGCCAGAGGACTGCTTGAGATCAGGAGTTCAAGACCAGCCTGGGTGATGGTGAGACCTGGTCTTTACAAAATATAAAAAAAATTAGCTGGGTTTGGTGGCATGTGCCTGTGGTTTCAGTTACTTAAGAGGTTGAGGCAGGAAGATTGCTTGCTGGAGCCCCAGAGGTGGAGGTTGTAGTGAGTTATGATACCACTGCACACTAGCCTCAGTGACAGAGCAAACCTCTGTCTCAAAAAATAAAAAACTCTCATTATTCTGAAGTTTGGCGAAGATACACAAATAAATAGGAACTCTCGGAGTTGACTGAAAATTGTTTCAGCTCATCTGTGGACTTATTTAGCAATATCCAGAAAGAATGAAGATGTGCATGCCCCAAATTCCACAGTTCGATTTTTAGATATTTGCTTGAGAGAAATTCTTACATATGTTAATTTTAGCATTGTTGAAAGGTGATGTATTAGAAACCACACATCCACAAACCAAAGGAAAGGATAAGTATATTCATACTGAAGATAAATGATTAAAATGATGGAACTATATGTATTAACAGAGATAAATCTTAAATATAAAGTTGAGTAGAAAGCAATATTAAAAAATGCCCTGAAAATGTCATGTCTTATGATTAAAAACAAGTATGGAAAATCTTAGCATCTGTTAAAACTGTAAATGGATGAGTTGGTGCTTGTTGTAATTCTTTGTCATTTTCTGAGAGGCTTTGAAATATTTAAAAATTGAAGAAAAGAATAACTGGGATTACTCTCTAAGTAAATATGGATAAGAGAGCTCTTATACTATGTGGTTGTGAAAAGGGACAGAAGAAAAGAGTTGTCTTCATGAAGAACTTTTTTTTTTTTTTTTTTGGAGACAGTATTAGTTGCCCTGGGATTGAGTGCTATGGCATCATAGCTCATAGCAACCTCAAACTTCTGGGCTCAAGCAATCCTCTTATCTCAGCCTTCTGAGTATCTGGGACTATATGTGCCTACCATAACACCTGGCTAGTTTTTTCTATTTTTAGTAGACATGGGGACTCTGTTTTCTCAGGCTGGTCTCAAACTCCTGAGCTCAGGCTATCCAACTGCCTTGGCCTCCCAGAATGCTAGAATTACAGGCATGAGCCACTGTGCCTGGCCAGAACTTTTCTTAAAGTTCAATCAGATGGTTTCACCTGATAGTGAACATGGGCTGGGAGGTCTGGTGGGGGTTGGGTAGACAGGTGTAAGGTAGTCCTATTTGGAGAATCCAGAGCTCATTGATTACAGGAAGGTACCTGGTCAGCCACTTTGGGGTGTCCACCTGAGATGGCCATGAGTCTACATAGCTGGGTGACTTTTTTTCCAGCAGAGCTTAGCTATAGGGGTATAACCATGAAGTACAATTGTAGTTGGCCAGGCCTAGGTTTCGCTGCAGACAGGTGTGATGAAAGGTGAGAGGAGAGCAGTTACAGATTTCTTAGTTCCTTCTCCACTCAGAACTCAGACTGCCTCAGTTGTCTAGCCTTAAAAAAAACAAAAAAGAAAGGCCAGGCATAGTGGCTTAGACCTGTAATCATAGCACTCTGGAACGCCAAGGTAGATGGATTACTTGAGCTCAGGAGTTGGAGATAGGCCTGAGCAAGAGGGAGATCTGCTCTCTCTACTAAAAACAGAAAAACTAGCCATGTGTAGTGTCATGTGTCTATAGTCTCAGCTACTTGGGAGGCTGAGGCAAGAGGATTGGTCAAGCCTAAGAGTTTGAGGTTACTGTGAGCTATGCTGTCATGGTACTCTAGCTAGGGCAACAAAGTGAGACTCTGTTTCAAAAAAATAAAAAGAAAGAAAAAGAAAGGTAAGAGAGGAAAGGAGTTAAGGCAATAAGATAATTAGTAATCATCATGAGTGTGGACTTCAAAGTGGGCAAAGAGGAGCCAGTGCAGGTAGATGGGTGAACAGAATGCCCAGAGCCAAGGTTCCTGGGCTTATGGCTGTGCCCATGGTTAAGTGCATGCAGTGGTAGAACAGAAACACAATCTTGAGATTGTTGGTTTCCTAAGGGTAGGTACGTTCTCTGGTATTCAAGTCCAGTGCGTACCTTTGAGGTAGCTGGCTGAGGAAGAGTGGAGAATCACAGAACTGGACAGAGGTCAAGGGCAGATCGTGAACTTGCATAGAATGACAGAAAGAGTAGGTATGGAGGACATGACACAGATTCTAAAGTCTAGAAAGTGACCAGGGTTAACATGGTGTGAGCCTCAGATGAGCAGGGTTTTTATAAAATCAGGGACAAGTAATGGTGTGGACAGCATTGTTCAATAGTTGTACCCACAGCCACATGGGACTGTTAAAATTAATCATGTTAACCTAAAATGAGCTACACAGAGAGAAACTTTCTCCAAAGCAAAGAGTGTACTTGGGGATAGTAGGAGATTGCAGTCTGGGATATGTGTGCTGTGGCAAACCATAGGCAAATACAAAGGGTTGCAGAGGGAAAGCTTTTTTTGTTTTCTTTTTATTGTTTTGGGACAAGAGTCTTACTCTGTCACCTGTGTAGACTGCCTTCACATCATAGCTCACAGCAACCTCAAACTTCTGGGTTTGAGTATTCCTCTTTCCTCAGCTTCCAAAGTAGCTAGGACTACAGGTGCCTGCTACAATGCCCAGCTAATTTTTCTATTTTTTTTTTTTTTTAGTAGAGATGGGGTCTCACTTTTGCTCAGCCTAGTGTCAAACTGAAGCCCTGGCAATCAACCTGCCTTGGCACCCCAGAGTACTAGGATTACGGGTGTGAGCCTCTGTACCCGGTGAAGGGGAAGCTTTTAAAGATAAGCCCATGTAGGCTTTTGCAAACAAAAACCACTGGCTCCTGGGGCTTGTCGCAGGAGCTGGTGTTAGCTTGTTGATGAAGATAGCCCTTTTGAGTAAAGTATTCTTGTGCAAGTGGCTTATCTAGAATAGTGTGGTTTTGAGAAATTCCTACATAGTTTCCATAATAGGCATATGTGTGTGAGGCCTTGTCTTTCAAGGCCTTCTGGCTCCATTTTGTGAATTTGACATTAGTGACTCCATTTTGATACTAATAGCTCTCACTGTTAAAATTAAACAACATTTTACAAAAAAAATTAAGTGACATTTAAATATTGGTTCTTCGGTTTCAATAGAAACGTTTCATGCGTTCAGTAGCACCATGTGACTTATTGGACAGTGTAGACTTTGCAGAAAGTTACATCGGGTGGTGCTGGTTTGAAGGAACCAAGAAGGGCAGTCCTGAGTCCTGTCCCTACCCTCAGCTCCTGTCAAGGTATAAGTGGCGTGTAGCGCAGTAGGAGGCAGCTGGAGGATGTTCACAGCCTGGAGTACCTGAATCTTAAGTGGGATTCTGAAATATTCAGGAGTAACAGAAACCTAAAATAACAATTCAGTTGAATCTTAAAACCATAAAATAGAATTCATATACAGTAGAACCTCTGTAATTTGACCACCCAAGGGTCTGTAACAAACTAGGCAACGTACAGAGGTGGTCAACATAAGGACCTAGGCCTAGGATAATAATATGCACATGAGGTGCATGTCTATGAAAATAAGGTCAACTTGAGATGGTCATTGTAGGGAAGTGTCACCTATGGTCTATTGTACCTAAAATACATTTTAATATGTGGTTTTTAAATTACTGCACAAATAGACTCCGTACCTGTTGCTCAGTGGTTAGGGCACTGGCCACATGCACCGGGGCTGGTGGGTTCCATCCTGGCCCAGGCTTGCTAAACAACAATGACAACAACAACAGCAAAAAATAGCCAGGCATTGTGGCAGCCTGTAGTCCCAGCTACTTGGGAGGCTGACGCAAGAGAATCGCTTAAGCCCAAGAGTTTGAGGTTACTGTGAGCTGTGACACGATGGCACTCTACCCAGGATGACAGCTTGAGACTCTGTCTCAAAAAAAAAAATAATAAAAAAAAAAATTACTGCACAAATATGTAAAAGTTTGAGAGAAGAGTGTTTTACTTACATGTGCAGTCTGAATTGAAGGTGGACTTTGCAGCTGCCCAGATGTTTCTCTTTCCAATAGCACGCTTGCAACTTCAGATGTCAGCAGGCGCAAGTGGCTAATTCCAGGTGCAGAGTATTCCATCTTTACTGGCCAGCCTTTGGACATCTCAGACAGTAGAGTAAATGACCAGCTGGAGGAAACCTGTGTCCCTGGGTAAGACAACTTTGCCAAAGATTCTGTTTAGAAATGTTTTGTTTTGTTAGAGATTTCAATTGCCTTTAAATATTCAGGAAACCATCTCTTTGCTTCTTTAATATCTTCATGTTGTTGACTAATTTTTATTTTACTTTTAAAGGCTGGTACTTTTGGGGTATACACTTTCATGAGCTCTACATAGGTTCCCCGTGGTGCTCAGTGACACAGTATGGGGCTTACAGTTAGGATGAGGTATTGGTCCTCTCACCCTCTGGATAGCCTGAGCCTCCGTAAGCAACCTCAGCCATTACTCCAGGGTGCCACACACATATTTCTCTATGTGCTAGGATGTTGCTAGGATTGGAAAGTACTGTATGCAGGTTCAATTTTAATTTATTTGTGTTGTGAAGCATACATATTCATTGTGGAGTATAATCGTCAATTCTCATGTTAATCTCCTAACAATCCCAATAAACTATGTGTCTTGGCTTAGGCTGCTTTAAGAAATTACCATAGACTGGGCGGCTTAAACAACTAACTTTTTTTGTTGGTGTTGAGACAGAGTCTCACTATGTTGCTCTTGGTAGAGTGCTGTGACATCACAGCTCACAGCAACCTCAAACTCTTGGGCTCAAGCAATTCTCTTGCCTCACCCTCCCAAATAGCTGGGACTATGGGCGCCGGCCACAATACCTGGCTATTTTTTTGTTGCAGTTCATTGTTGTTTGGCTAGTCTGGGCTGGGTTCAAACTTGCCACCCTCCGTGTATGTGGCTGGTGCTGTAACCACTGTGCTGGTAAACACAGCACATAAACACCTAACATTTATCTCTTCAGTTCTGAAGGCTAGAAGTACAAGATCAGGGTGTTGGCATTGGCTGAGTTCTCGGTGAGGACCCTTTTCCTGGTTATTTCCTCACATGGCCTTCCTTTGGTGTGTCCCCAGAGAGCTTTTATGTCTCTTCTTTTTGTAAGGGCACTAATCCCATCACCCTCATGGCCTCATCTAACCCTAATTAGCTCCCCAAGGCTCTGTCTCCAAATACTATCACAATGAAGGGCTTCAATACGTGTGTTTGGAGGACATACTGCATGTAGTTCCCAGCACTGTATATCTTACAATTATTATTTAAGGTACCATTCCCCTCCGGAAAAGGATTCTTCACCTGGAAGTTTACCAACAAGCTTGTCGATGAAAAACCAAAGAGAGACTTCAGATGTACCAATCATGAAAGCTTTGCAACAACTTGATGAAGAAAAAATATTAAAAAATTGGGGGACACAAACAGAGAAAGAAGACACCTCAAATAGTGAGTATTTCCTTCTTTTAATCAGATAGATGTTTTTTCTTTCCCCCATTTATATCACTTTCTTTAAATTACTGCTGCTTCACCTTTACCTCATAGACAATTGAATACCCTAGTTAATAGTTTATCACAGTTTTGGCATAAAATGTTCCTTTCATACAAGCAAATTGCATCTTACATTTTGATTATTAAAAAGGCTTACGTGGCTCAGCGCCTGTAGTTCAGCAGCTAGGGCACTAGCCACACACACTGAAGCTGGCGGGGTCAAATCTAGCCTGGGCCTGCCAAACGACAATGACAACCACAACCAAAAAATAACCAGGTGTTGTGGCAGGTGCCTGTAGTCCCAGCTACTTGGGAGGCTGAGGCAAGAGAATCGCTTAAGCCCAAGAGTTTGAGGTTGCTGTGAGCTGTGATGCCACAGCACTCTACCGAGGGTGACACAGTGAGACTCTGTCTCCAGAAAAAGGGTTACATGGGTAGCTTGGCACCCATAGCACAGTGGTTATGGTGCCAGCCACATACACTGAGGGTGGTGGGTTCGAACCCAGCCCTGGCCATCTAAAAAACAATAACAATGAGAACTATAATAAAAACTAGCCAGGGGTTGTGGTGGGCACCTGTAGTCCCAGCTACTTGGGGGGCTGGGGCAAGAGTATCACTTAAGCTCAAGAGTTGGAGGTTGCTGTGAGCTGTGATGCCACAGCACTCTACTGAGGGCAACATAGGGATACTGTGTCTCAAAAATAAATAAATAAAAAAGCTTACATGGCATTCTTAAGGATATATGAAAAATTTCTCCATCAGTTTTTCTTACTTGGACATAAAAAAGTTGTGACAGATGTTTGGTATGCATGAAGTGAGATAGAACATTTCCTATTACCGTATATACTCAAGTATAAGCCGAGTTTTTTCCGGCACAAAATTTGTGCTGAAAAACCCGAACTCGGCACAAATTTTGTGCTGAAAAAACTCGGTTTATACTCGAATATATACGGTATTTCCTTTCTGAGTTTCTGAGCATCTATAGATAAGAAATATCTTCAATTCTGTGTTTTTCCACAGGTCTAGATTGATAGTATTTTTCTCACCTTTTACTTTCTGCTGTGCTTATTTGTTCAGTCATACCATCAACATCTTTGATGTTGCATCTCTTAGTAAATAAATTAGTAACCTGCTTTCTAAAAATAAACTCTTGAAAAATCACCTTTAGTGCCAATTTTAAATGGGAGGAACCAGGATGAATTCATTATAAATTACATTTTCTTCATCAAGCGCTTTTTTAAACATACTTTTGCAGATAGTCATTATACCCTAGATAGTGACAAGAGATGTTTTGAGCAACACCAAACCTACTTGAGGGTGTTGCATGGTGTCACCACCTATTAATAAAATAGGCAAACAAAGCTTAAGCTTGTTGTGATTTTTTTTTTTTTTTTTTTTTTTTTTTTATCATCTGGTATAGAATCAGTGAATCCTCGCCAAACTGAAACTTCTGTCAATGCAAGTCGTTCCCCAGAGAAATGTGCCCAACAGAAACAAAAGAGACTTAATTCTGCCTCACAGAGATCATCATCTTTACCACCTTCAAATCGTAAATCAAGTACTCCAAGTAAGAGTTAGATGTCTACATCTCTTGGGCTCAAGCATGACATCTGAGTTGCTCACAATGTTTCCTGTTTCTTTTGTACTTTTCTTAGCACCTAGTTGAGTACTCTGAGCACGGTGTCCTTAAATACAATCTTATTCAGTAAGTGAAATTGCCTGTCACACAAATACTATGAATATAACTGGAAAAAAACCCTCAAGTTTTTTTTATTGTGAGATTTTTTTTATTGTGTCCAAAAATTGTTTACAGCTAATATCTCTTCAAAATTGTTGAGATAGTAGACTGCTGAGTTATTAACGTTTTTTAGTTCAAACTAGTCTGAAAAGAAATGATGCTTCTGATATATTTAACTTCAAGATCTCAGCATTAGTTACCTTTTTTTCTATCCCTCCTCCCATGGTTAATATATACAAAATGTCACCTTTTTTTCTATAGCTTTAATTACAGGTTTGGTTTCAAAGTTTAAGCATTGAATTTCTGTGTCCTGAATTTCCATTTTTCATTCCACTGAGTCGATTCTTATAGGTATGTTCACTGTTGCACTGGGGTTTCCATCTTATTTCCAGTCGACTTCTAAAATCCTGAAAAACCAGTTTTGAGTCAATGTGCTGAAACTACCTTCTGATATACTAAAATGTTAACTGTAGTTACCTGTCTAGATATTAGGATTATGAATTTTTTTATTTTGTATACTCAAAGTTTTTTCTCAGAGTTTTGCAACAAAGTTGTATTTCTTCCATAATTAGAATTACTCTACTGAAGAACTATTTCTGCCATGATATGTATAACATATATAGAAGGAAAAGAATATTTCCTTTTTGTTTTCTTCTGTAGCAAAGAGAGAGATTATGTTAACACCAGTGACTGTGGCTTATAGTCCAAAGAGATCCCCTAAAGAAAATTTGTCTCCAGGATTTAGTCATCTACTTAGCAAAAATGAGAGCAATCCAATTCGGTAAGTTCTTTAAAATTGTAGAATAAACTATATACATTAGTGATTTTTAAAATGTTGACTCATGCCTCTAGCTATCACTAATTTTTCAGTTGTCAGTGGGAACTCTGTAGATTTAAATCATTTAAATGTTTAAATGAACGTCATACTACAAATCAAGTACTACAATACATGAAAAGTTTTAAACTGTGTAAACTTACTATTAGATTTTAAATACCATCTCAGCACCCTATCTAGCTTTTGAACATAGAATGTTATTTGTTTTCCTAAAAATATTTATGATACAGGGAAAATTTTGTGCCATTATATAAGAAAGTGGGCTGTGCTGGTGTGGCCCTGTCACTAACTGTATATTTAATGTGCTTCTGAGAAAACTGTCCTCTCTGACCTGTGGACAGCAGTGTGTGCTGTGGAGGGGAGGACATAGTTCCTGGTTCTAGACCTAACTCCCTATGCTCTTGGGGAGATCGTGTAAGCACGTTGAACCTCAGTTTCCTCTTCTAGAAAACGGGGATAATAATACCTGCCCTGCTTATTTTATAAGGTTGTTAGAAAGATCATATGAGATAATGTGTGGGTAAGTGCTTTAAGTCTTTAGTATGTAAATAACATTTTTTTGTTAGAAAATAGAAATAAAATTTGTTTTAAAAAATAATATAACCAATTTTCTTTAAAGAAAATATGTAAGTATGTAAGATAACTGGATGCCAGCTCATCTTTCTAGTGGACATAGGGAAAAACAGTTAACATTTTTTTCTCACAAGTGACTTGCTTCATTCAATAGATTTGATATACTTTTGGATGATTTAGATACTGTTCCTGTGTCTACATTACAACGTACCAATCCAAGAAAACAACTCCAGTTTCTTCCTCTAGATGACTCGGAAGGTATCTTTTCCTAAAAAATTATTAGTTATGGCTTTAGTCATTTTTTGAGATTCTGGTATCTCTAGGTTCTAAATATTATCTTATAATATCCTGTACTTAAATATTTTTCTACTCAAGGGCCTCTAAAAATAAGCATTCATGATGCTTCATATTGTTATGTCAATGTTGTTATCCTCATTGAAAAGTTGGGAAACTGAGGTACAGGGAGTGTTAATGTTTAATCACCAGGGCCATACTGTTTGTTCAGTTATTCTTTTATGCTCTACAATTTATATGCAGCTTAGGCTTTGGGTAATTTTTTTCTCATATTTTAAGTTTGGAATAAAGTTATAAGACAATATATATGAAATCACTTGGGTAGGCACTCAAAATGTTAACTCTTTAGTATTGGTATATGTCTACTTAATGTTATGTGTTGTTTTTAAACTTTTTTTCTTTAAGTTTACTTAAAGTTCATTTATGTATACATGAAGTTTGCTTAAGTTCATTTAAAGAAGTTGTGAAGGTTGTCAAACTGAGGCCAAAGCTTTTAGAATTCTTTGGAGAAAAAGCACTGAGCAAATATGCTTCATTATCGTATCTCTTTTCATTACTTATTTGGGCTATATAGCAGCCATTTCCACGAAGTGAAGTTGGGCAACATATTTAATATGTCTGCAATCTTTTGGAAAAATTGATAAGAAATATAAGTTTCTTTCCTCTCTGACAGAAAAAAAATATTCAGGAAAAGCTACTGACAACCATGTTAATCATAGCTCTTGCCCCGAACCGTTGCCAAATGAAGTGAAGAAAGTATCTGTGAAACCATCCTGGGAGAAGAATAAATCAGTTAGCTATGAACAGTGTAAGCCTGTTTCAGTAACGCCACAGGGTAATGATTTTGAATATACAGCAAAAATTAGGACCTTAGCTGAAACGGAACGATTTTTTGATGAACTTACAAAAGAAAAGGACCAGGTAAAAACAAAAATATAAAAAAACCTTTTTTCCTGAACTTAAAGTTTATATTTAAGGAGTAGTCAGAAGGGAATTACTGAGTCAACCTGCTTCAGGAAATTACAATGGGTACATATATAAAAGCTACTCTGGAAACGTGTTTGAGCTTTGCTTTCTTTATTAATTTATAGGGGGAAATTATGTTAAGAGGAAATGGATAAGAAAATACTAGGGTGAAATCTTTTCTTTCCATTCTGTGTGATAAACTTCCCTGCCAGTAATTAGAATTCTTCTAATTTCATTTAAACATTCTTTTGTGTTAACAGATTGAGGCAGCTCTAAGCCGGATGCCTTCTCCTGGAGGACGAATCACTTTACAGACAAGATTAGATCAGGTGAAATGTCTTAGCCTGAATCTGCAGTAAAAGCTTGATGCCAGTCAGTGTTCCATTTATCTAAGAGGAGTTTTTAAAATCATGGCACAATGAAAATTAGACACATTGAAAAAGCAGTCAAAATTTTTATCTTGTATAGGAAATGTTGGTGATTATAGCAATTTTACAAGTGCAAGCTGGCTTTCAGGGTCAAAAACTAATTTTACCTATAGACTTAAAGAAAATGTTGTTCATGTCATTATGTTTTCAGGAAACTAACCTGGAGCAAGTGGCAGTGTGCTTTTTAACAGGTTTTACATTAAGTTGATGCTCCCACATTAACTCTCCCTTTTTTGATTCCTCACCAAATATCTATAATTTCTGAACCCTTTCCTTTTAGTAAACATGTAAAACGGTTGCACTCTGCAACTGAAATAGCTGTAGAGATTTTAAAAAGAGATGTGATTCCATTATTGAGCAGGAGGTGGTGCAGGTGATGTGGCCCATACACATTTCTTTTAGTTGCTTTTCAAAGAGAATTAAAATGAATAAAACCATGGGACATTTTTAATCTTTTAGTAACATTTAAAACATAACAGCAAGTATGTATCTCTTATATAATTGCATGTTTTGACTTTTCAGTGCCTTCAGTAAAAGTTCACTTTCAGATTGATCTGTGATTCCACAAAGAAAGATACAAAATTATAGTGAAGGTCTTTTCCTAGGGCCTATATCCTTAACTTCTCTTTTTCTCTGAATTTGTCTTTTTATTATTTTTGCTCTCAAAAATTTTAGTCAATAATTATAAGATTTAGGGTGGTGCCTGTGGCTCAGTGGGTAGGGCGCCAGCCCCATATACTGAGGGTGGCGGGTTCAAACCCAGCCCTAGCCAGATTGCAACAAAAAAATAGCCGGGCATTGTGGCAGGCACCTGTGGTCACAGCTACTCGGGAGGCTAAGGCAAGAGAATCGCCTAAGCCCAGGAGTTAGAGGTTGCTGTGAGCTGTGTGATGCCATGGCACTCTACTGAGGGCAATAAAGTGAGACTTTGTCTCTACAAAAAAAAAAAAAAAAAAAAAAAGATAGCACATGATACTCTTCTTGTTTTTTTTTGTTTGTTTGTTTGAGACAGAGAGAGCCTCAAGCTTTCGCCCTGGGTAGACATCACATCTCATAGCAACCTCCAACTCCTGGGCTCAAGTGAATCTCCTGCCTCTGCCTCCCAAGTAGCTGGGACTATAGGCACCCGCCACAACGCCGGCTATTTTTTGGTTGCAGCTGTCATTGTTTGGCAGGCTTGGGCTGGATTTGAACCCGCCAGCTCAGGTGTATGTGGCTGGTGCCTTAGCTGCTTGAGCCACAGATGCCGAGCCAACACATGAAACTCTTCTTTTAGAACAGTGGTTTTCAACCTGTGGGTCACAACTACTTTGTAACAATGAAAATATTAATACATCCTGCATATCAGATATTTACATTATGATTCATAACAGTAGCAAAATTACAGTTATGAAGTAGCAACGAAAATAATTTAATGGTTGGGGGTCACCACAACATGAGGAACTGTATTAAAGAGTCATGGCATTAGGAGGCATTAGGAAGGTTGAGAACCACTGTTTTAGAAGAAGAGTTCTAAAGAAGAAACTCTTTTAGTTTTCTAAAAAAGCAGAAGGAAAACTTGTTGATACTGACTCTAAATCAATCTGAAATTTTGCTTAATAGATACACACACTTTTTTTTGGAGGCAGCGTCTCACTCAGTTGCCCTGGGTTTGAGTGCCATGGCATCATAGCTCACAACAACCTACTCTTTGGCTCAAGTAATTCTCTTGCCTCAGCCTCCCTAGTAGCTGGGACTATAGGCGTTGCTCTTGCTCAGGCTGGTCTTGAACTCCTGAGCTCAAGCAATCTGCCCACATCAGCCTCCCAAAGTGCTAGGATTGCAGGCATGAGCCACTGTGCCCAGCCCACATACATATTTTTTTGAAGCAGGATCTCTGTTTCCTGGGCTAGAGTGCAATGGCACAATCATAGCTCATAGCAACCTCAAAATCCTGGGCTCAAATCCTGGGTTCAAACAATCTTCCTGTCTCAGTCTCCCAAGTAGCTGGGTCTAAAGGTATATACCACCGTACCTGACTAATTTTTCTGTTTTTTGTAGAGGCAGGGTCTTGCTCTGTTGCTGGAGTGCAGTAGTGTCATCATAGCTCACAGCATCTTCCAACTCCTTAACTTAAGGGATCCTCCTTCCTCAGCCTCTTGAATAGCTGGTTGCTGTGTTGCCAAGATTGATCTCAAAGTACTAGGATTATAGGCATGAATCACTGTGCCCAGCTTGTTTAATATATTTTTATATAAAGTATATTAAAGTAAGACTTAAAGGTTATTTTGTTCATATGTTCAAAGCTTTTTCAATCCAATAAAAGGATAATTGGTAGCAATAAGGGGCTGAAGCCATCCGTATGTGAATCATAAGTGAAAGAGTAAAACTGGGCAAAACCCCCTAGTTCTCAGATGGAGAAAAGCTTATTCTTTTCTTTTTATTTTTTTATTGAGACAGAGTCTCACTTTGTGGCCCTTGGTAGAGTACTGTGGCGTCATAGCTCACAGCAACCTCCAACTCTTGGGCTTAAGCAATTCTTTTGCCTCAGCCTCCCACGTAGCTGGGACTACAGGTGCCTGCCACAATGCCCAGCTATTTCATTGTTGTTGTTATTGTTTAGCAGGCCAGGACTGGGTTTGAACCTGCCAGCCCCATGTATGTGGCCCTCCAACTCTTAGGCTTAAGTGATTCTCTTGCTTCAGCCTCCCAAGTACCTGGGACTACAGGTGCCTGCCACAACGCCCGCCTATTTTTTGATTGTAGTTGTCATTGTTGTTTGGCAGGCCTGGGCTGGATTTGAACCGTCCAGCTTTGGTGTATGTGGCTGGTGCTCTAGCCGCTGAGCTATAGGCACTGAGCCTGAAAAAGTATTTTGATTCTATTTTAATTTTTCTTTTTAAAGATGATATGCATATATATATATGCAGAAAAAATAGGAAAGAGGAACAGTGATTATTTCTTTTTGGTCATCTATCTTCTACATATCCTGTATTCTAAACCTTCTATAATGAATCCTTGTATGATTGTTAAAAATTTTAAGTTTTATACTCTGGGAGGCTGAGGCAGGTGGATTGCTTGAACTCACGAGTTTGAAACCAGCCTGAGCAAAAGCGAGACCCGTGTGTCTACTAAAAATAGAAAAACTGAGGCAAGAGGATTGCTTGAGCTGGAGTTGGAGGTTGCTATGAACTATGATGCCATGGCACTTGGGTGATGCTGGAGACTGTCTGAAGTTTTAAAGTTTTTAAATTTTAGGTCTGGGCGTGGTGGCTCATGCCTGTAATCCTAGCGCTCTCGGAGGCTGAGGCGGTGGATAGCCTCAGCTCACAGGTTCGAGACCACCCTGAGCCAGGATGAGACCTTGTCTCTAAAAATAGCCAAGTGTTGTGGCAGGCACCTGTAGTCCCAGCTACTTGGGAGGCTGAGACAAGAGAATCTCTTAAGCCCAAGAGTTTGAGGTTGCTGTGAGCTGTGATGCCATGGTACTCTACAAAGGCAACAAAGTTAGATGCTGCCTCAAAAAAACATTTATTTTTATTTTTTTATTTTTTTTAATTTTAAACAGCTCACGCCTGTAATTCTAACTCTTTAGGAGGTTGAGGAGGGAGGATCACTTGAGGCTAGGAGTTAGAGACCAGCTTGAGATCCCATCTCTACCAAAATAAAAAATAAAATAAATTAGCTGGATGTGGTGGTGTGCATCAGTAGTTCCAGCTACTTGGGAGGCTGCAGTAGGAGGATCTCTTTTAAGCCCAAGAGTTCAAGCTTGCAGCCAGCTATCATGATGCCCCTGTGAGACCTTATCTTGGGAAAAAAAAAATTATTTCAGGACATTGTTGGAGTTGATACCAAGTAAGGTATCTAAAGTTATGTATATTCTAGGTATTATTTATTTAACGGTAATAATATTTATTTAAAAATAGCAGTTATATTAATTCCTTATGTTTTTTTTTTTGATAAGTATCCTCTAGTGTTTTTCTTCTTTAACTTAGAAATTTTGGTCAGAGGAGAGTTACTTGATCTATGCTTGTGTGGGATATAGCGCCGGTCAGATGTGTCCATTTCTTATGAAATGTTTAAAGTACCTTCTAGGTTCCTCTTAGTTCCTCTTAGACTGTTCTTACTTCAGCACAGCTAAAGAATTATCCCCTTCCAGTTGGCTATATTGCTATTACTAGAATTTCCACATACTCAGTGTGCCAAATCACATTAAATATTTTGTGTGGCAGTTACCTTGAATGGTTGAAAACCTGATTCATTCTGTTCAGTTTAAAAGAAATAATATAAATGATAAAGTGATCTATTTATGTAGAAAGCAAATATCAGTCTTTAATTTTATGTGTATACTTGTTCTTTTACTAAAAAGAATGTCAATTTAGTGGTAATTGTAGAACCAGGGAACTTCATGTAGAATTCTAATTAAACTTTTCCTGTTGTTTTCACCTAGGAAGCCTTGGAAGATCGTTTGGAAAGGATTAATCGAGAACTGGGTTCAGTTCGCATGACACTAAAGAAATTTCATGTTTTGCGTACCTCTGCAAATCTTTGAGATTTGTAGCCATTAAATTTTGAGACATTTTGTTTGCACTAATGTATAATTATGCACTCAGAAAAGGCAAACTATTTTGTACTATTTATAAGCCTTCAAACAGTAGTTTTACAATCATGCTATTCTTACACTTGCTATTTTATACTACAAAAGGTCACATATTTTCAAGATATTTTTGTTATGCTCAGGAATCTCTTGTATATTTTACTATTTAAAAAGTATTATTTTAAAATAGTATATGTCTTCAATTTATATCAAGAATAAGGAAATGTAAACAGGAAACTTTGTTTCTGAACAAATAGTGTTACCCTTTTAAGATTAACTTTGCGCACTAATTTTATAAACTTGTTCTACATTGTAAATATGATTCATTTTTTTAAAAAATAAAGCTGAACAGCTTCCATATTGCTAGACCAATACAGGTGAATACAAAGACAATTACAACATGCCTTGGATTTCAGTTGTGTTGAAGTTTTTAAAAAATAATGTAACTCCTATTTGATATATTTCTTGGAATAAATGTCAGAATAGTAATAGACTATTGGAAAGCTTTGCAAACCACATGATTATAACCCATTTTGTTCTCCTTAAACTTTGCAAGGATAGAAAAAAATGAGGATGTGATTTTCTAATTTTGTCTTAAGTATAATACTTTCTAAAAAAGTTAAACAATTAGAGAGCTATAGCTCTCTGCCCATAATTCTGCATGTAACTTGTATTGTACCCTGGGCAATAAAAGGAGAGTGAAACCCTGGATGAAATACAAGCTACCACCCAGTGAGAGATTAAGAGAGTAGCCTTGGTTTCCTCAGGGTATATACCTTCAGCTGTCAGAGTTGTCATCTGGACATTTTCACCCCTCTCCACCATCTCCACCCCTGCCAAAAAGAAATATTTCCAGTAGGTGCTGTTAGACCATAGGCTTTACATCAGAGCAATCCATTCCACTTGTTCATGGACAGGGAATATGTCTGGATAGAGCCTGTTGCCTTCCCCTGGTCCTTGCAGAAGGCTCCAGCCTCTGACTCTATGGTATCAAGTGGCATTCAGAAGTGGCGTGAGGACAAGAGGCTCTGCTCCACTACAGGAACACAAGCAAGTTGGTACTGCGGTTTCTAGTTAAGTCCAGACTGCTTTTCCACTCACTTTTGTTGGCTAGTCAGAACCCAGTACCCCATATATTCTTGCTGTGCATGTGTTGATAAGCAAGCTGTCACAACTTTCTCAACTGATTCCTACTGAACATTCTCAGGTTTTAGATTTTGGTTTGCTTTTGAGCTTTTTATCCTTTGTGGCTCTTAATATGTAGTTACAATGAAAAAACAAACAAAAAAATACGTAGTTACAATGAACCAGACCATCCCAGTTACTCTGTTAGGGTGTATATATGACTTCATGCAGGATCTCAAGTGGTCTTTGGGCACCCTTCACCCAAGCTTCACCTGGCTGGTATTTAGGCCTGGGACCCACAGCTCTGCTCTCCTCTCGGCAAAGAGGGAGGCCCATCTAACAGTGCCTGTTGAACCTCTGCTCCTGACTCCTGCTGCTAGTTGAAGACTTCAGGCAAATCAAAATTATTTATAGACAGTATCGAGTGCCTTTATTCTTGATATACATAGATATATTTTTAAAGACAGGATCTCGCTCTGTAGCACAGGCTGGAGTGCAGTGATGTAATCACAGCTCACTGTAGCCTCACAATTCCTGGGCTCAAGTGATCCTCCTGCTTTAGCCTCCTGAGTAGCTATGACTACAGGCTCTCCTCTCCATGCCCAGCTTTTTTTTTTTTTTTTTTTTTTTTTAATTTTTTTGTAGAAATAGGATCTTGCTGTATTGCCCAGGCTGTTCTTAAACTCCTGGCCTTGGGCAATCCTCTGACCTCAGCCTCCCAAAATGCTGGGTTTACAGGCATGAATCACAATGCCTTGCTATTCTGGATATTTTTTTCTAGCCTTAAAAAAAAAAACCCTTAGTCATGGTAAAGAAATTTATTTAAATCAAATTCCAGTATAGTTGGTGTCAAGATCTACTAAAGGATTGACTTTATTGGTGATATTTATTTCTTTGATGTGTTCTTAAATATGACATTAAAAATTAACTTTAAAATGGTTGGGCTATCTCCTTGTTCCCTATTAGTGTAAAGCCTACTAAAGTTTTAAGAAAGAAATTGCCATTTCAGAAGAGAGAGTTTTATCTTGCCAAAGAGTTATCTTAGTAGCCTATATTGGCTTATTCCAAGAAAAGGTGTTAAGCTCCATCAAAATATCTTCTGCACCTTTCTCTCAGTAAGCATATGCTTTAATATTTGAAGTGTGTAATAGATTGGAGCTATCAGTCACTTACTTAAAAAATTTTTTAAATTTTTTTCCATAGCTATGAAGAGGGAAACCTGGGAAAACTCTTTCAGCTGTCTTTCCCTTTGGTAATGCTTATTTATGAACAACCCCTCAACCGAAAAACAATTCACCCTCAAAGTAGGAAAGGTGGAAATCTTAAATAGCAACTATTAGGGAAATTATTTATTGTTGCATGGGGCTGTGCTTGCAGGCACAGCCTGTAGTTAGTACAAAAACCCAAGTGAATCTTCCACTTCTGGGAAGTGTCTTTTTAAATACAAATAGAAAGTGAACTTTTCCTTAATGCCCAGATCTGCCCCCTTCCTTTCCCATTCAGAACCTCTGTAGAAGCTATTCCTAAGGTGTGGAAAAGGACCTTTCCAATTGATGCTACAGCAGATGTAGCTACAGCACAGGCAGCACTAGGACTGGGCACCGCTGGGAAGAGGGACTTGGAGTTAGTCAAACCTGGGTCACATCCTATAATCTATAAGAGGAAATGACAAGAAAACTTGAGGGAAATTATGTAAGTGCCTGGTGCTTAGTACGTGCTCAATAAATAGTATGTTTCGGATTCATTCTGAAAATAGTAGATTGTTCCAAGCAACTGACCTAAAAACTGCCATGGGTTGACTTTTCTGTTAGGTGGTCTGAGATGTTCTCTTCACCTTTTGCAAAAAACATAAGCTTGTTTATAGTTTAAATGAGCTGCTTCCCTTGGGATTATTTTTTTAATGACTAAAAATAAAATTGATAACCTATCAATTATAAATTCAGAAGGCACTTTTTGATCTTAATAAAGTTGGTGATTTGGAGGTTATTTGAGATATAGTCTGCTTTTCTAAAAGTTATTGCTAGTGTAATCAAAATGATTCTTCCTTTGCATATTCCATGAGTAGACATCTCAAAGTGATGGCCTGTGAAATAACCATGTGAAAGCATGGTTAGAAGAAAGGTGTTAGAAGATATATGTGGAGACTATGGTTTAGGGTTTGATAACCAGCCAGAAAGTGTTCCCCTTTTTAACCCAGAAAAGCCAGGAATTTTGCTGGAGGCTGTTTGAATTCTGAACCCTGTATCTGTATATGTGATAAAATTAGACACTTCTGTCACTTTAATTTTGGAATAACTACATTTAGAGTAGTTTTCACTAAATTTTAATGTGCCACTTGTGTGTTTAAGAAGCTTTAAAAAGTAAATGCATACTCAGAGCCTTTTAGGAATCATAAATGTAACTCATATTTACCTGTCATGAGAGATCATGTATGGTTATGGGGTCTGCAGGTCTGATTGAACTAATTATATAGCACAAATTTTGCTGGAAAACATTTCCTGCCCTGCCAAGAGCTCTATTCTTAGGTATTCTTAGGATGTATTACTAAACCTTTTCTGATCATGCTTTATTTCAATAGACCCCTCAGCTATGAGGAATCAAGCCATAAATTTGCATTTGTTGGACATCATATACTACATCATCACTATAAATACAGATTTCACGGATGATGGTTTTACTCACATTTAACAATTTCACTGTAACAGTGACCAATAATGTGAAAATTTTGCGTCATAGTGCTGCTGATGGTTAGAAAAAGACAAGTGCTCGTTGGAGTTGTTTTTTAATCTGGTCAGATATTGGAGTGATGAAATTGTAAGCTCCATGAGAGCAGGAACCCTAACTTCTTTCTTGCATATAGGCACTCAATAAACATTTATGGCTATGAACTATCTTGTGGTTTTAGTGTATTTATTCATACTGGCTAGCTGTGAGATCTAGTTTCTAAAGGTGTTCTTTATGTCTCAGGCATATATAAGCCCTTGGAGTTACCTGGATTGAGTACTCATTGCAGGGTTGCAGTGGTACCCTGGTATACCACCTGGTGCTCTGTTCTGACTGGCTTGCAAGGAGTCACTCTGGGGATCTATCTGCATATGACTCTTAGGGCACCTCTAGGTGGAGGCAAGGTGCAGTATGTGGTGGGCACCTTCACTTGCCTTGGTGTGGTTATGATGAGGGGCATTTTGAGGCCAATCATGTAATGATGGCTTTCCTGACCCATTGAGGCTTCTACTTCTGACAGTATCCCAAGGAGACGAATAGCCTTGTGTGGGTTTGCCCTCCCTGGTTTTATCTGAAGTCATTTTTGGCTGTTTTAGCTACCTTAACCATATAAGGGGATATTTCGTGATGGCTAGGTTTCAGGTGTATCCTTTTTAGCTTTTGATTTTGCCAAACAAATCATCCTTGCTCAAACTAAACTTTACTTGGAAATTGCATCAAGTACTTTCTTGGTAGTTTTAAGTTTTGAAATGGGGAGTCCTATCGTCACTGAACATCAAGATGGAGCAATGTCTGGACCTCTTCCAGTTCCTTTTGGAAGTCTGACTAGAGCCTCCTGCCTACCATCACTGTTACTGCTCCCGCTTCCGCTGACCAGCGCACATTTTCAGTTTTGCCCCATGGCATACTGGTGTCTTGAGGGAAGAACTCCTTGATGCCTGTTTCTGCAAATCTGATCTGTGATGTAAGCGTTCAGCGCATAGGTCTGGGCTTCAGTTAACTGCCTTTGTCTTCCCCACAATATTCCAAATGTCTTGTGAAGTGTTACCGCAGTTTGTTCCCCTTGAATTGTCACTTTACTCCTAAGAAACTTCCATTTTTGAGAAATGAGGCTATTTAAGAGGCACAATCACCTCAAGTCTACTGATTGGCCCCCCCAAGGGCACCCAGAGCCTGTGGAGTTACTAGCAGGCGTGCTGACAGACCAGGCCCAGGGGCTGGGGAACGAGGAGGTCCCGGTCAGGACCTGCGCGCGGCGGTACCTCCGCTCCGCCCTGCCCCGGAGTCTGGCCCCAGACCCCAGGCCCCAGGAGCGCCGGGAGGAGCCGCGGGCGCCCGCACAGCTGCGCCGGGCGCGCTGCCGGGAGGCTGAGGAGCCCGCCGGGCCGCCCAAGTTGGAGAGGTTTCTTCCGGCGGAGGCGGCGGGGCCGGGCAGGGCTCGGCAGGGACGCGCCCCCGCCGCCGCCGCCGTCCCTCTCTCGGCCTGAGGAGGCGCCGCCGCCGCCGCCGCCGCCTGTGAGGGAATGCGAGCCCGGCCCGGCGCGCGCGGGCAGCAGCGGCCGCTGGGGCGCGCGGGGCACGGCCGCACCGCGGCGTAGAGCTGTCCAGCCGGCCCGGCCGCCCGCTCGTCCCCTGCCCGCGGCCGCCGCCCGGAGGGCCGCCCGCGCCAGCACGTGCGCCGCCCGCCCGCCAGCCCGCCGACGGCCCGGGACATGCCCGCCGGAGCCCCGCCGCGCGCCCGGGGCCAGCAGGAGGCGGGGGCGCGCGGGGCCGCGAGGTACAGCCGGCCGGGCCGAGGCTGTGGGGCCGGCGCTGCCCGGGAGGCGGCGTGAGGAGGTGGCGGCCCAGCCCGCGGCCGAAGAGGACGGAGCCCGCGGCCGCGCCGAGCGGGGTGAGTACGTCCGCAGTCCTGGGCCCGGAGGGCGGCGGGCGGCGGCCCCTCCCCAGGCCCGCGGCTAGCCCCTCAGTGCCGGGCGCGGACCGGGGACCCGGAGCGGCCGCCCCCGGCGGGCCCAGAGCCCCCAGCCCACCCGGCCGCCGAGCCACCTGGGTTGGAGGGAAAAGCAGAGATCTGGGCCGCCCCCGGACGGAGAGAAAGGTGTGGCGTGCGGGGAGACCCCCCCCCTTCCCTCGGCCCTAGCGGATGGCCAGAGCTGGCCTCCCTGGATTCGTGTCCCACATGCTAATTTCCGAATCTCTGTGGGTCTAGCCTGGGTGGAGGATTCCCTCCACCACCACCTCGTAAGTGACAAGTGTCACCGTGGTCAGGGGGCAGGCGTGTGGGCAGTACTGGACCTGCCCAGGTTCCCCACTCTTGAGGAAAGGGCAAAGAACAGGCTAGTAGGGATTGAAGGGCAGAGCCCTCCAGCCAGGCCAGCCTTCTGCTGCTTCCAGCCTCCGACTGGACATCCCTCCAGCCCTGGCCATGGCTGGGTGGATAGGGAGGAGAGCCCAAGTTTGGGGTGTGGCCCATCTCCGTCCTAAGTCTCCTCATCCTGTTGTAATGGGGGGTGGGGGTGGTGCCAGCTCCATTTTAGAGCCTTTTCCACCACCTCTCATCCTTTTTTATTGGTGGCTGGGCTGATGGGTGGCTTGGGGAGGGAGAAACTTTAGTGTCCCCCTCCTACAATGTGCAAGAATTTCCCTCAAGAAATCTCAAATGGACACTCCAGGTAAACAGTTTGAGCTATGCAAATGTCATTTCAAGGCAAGTCCTTTAACTCTGTCACCTTCCAACTGACTCTCTGCCCCTACATAGAAATCTAGAATCCTCATCTCAGGCTCCTCTTCCTAATCTGAAGTGTGGGCTGGGGCAGTTCCAGACACTCAGGCCTTCCTGCCTCCTCCCCTTCAGAATCTGATTTCTTCAAAGGAGACCCTATTTGAGCATCTTTTTTGGTCCACTGCCAGCTCTCTCCCCAGCCTCCATCTGAGAGTCACCAGAGCTGACAGGCTAGACCTGCTCCTCACTTCAGGGGGAAAAATCTCCCTTACTGCCCAACCCCTGGACAGCTCTCTCTTTGCTCTGAACTCCCACTGTACTTTATCTATATCTCTTGTGTCTCTTATCACTGTCTGCCTTATTTTATAGTTACTTTTGTGTCTGGTTTATTTCCCTGTGGATGGTGAGCTCCTGGGGTGGAGTTGGATTCATCTCTCATCCCCAACCCTGGTCAGTACCCTGTGTGTAGTCAGCATCTACATGGAGTGGAAGCCCCCTCTGAGGCTTGCTTCTGGGACACTAGCTTATCTGATTCCCTGACTGTTGCTGTTAAATTATTTTTCTTCTGTTAGGAGACTGTATTCTGTGATTAAATAGATTTCCAGCCCCCTTCCACTGTAGAGAGAAACACAGTGAGTTAGGAAGGGCTGTTTTTCTTGTAGGGAGTGACTTGCCAAATGAACAGCACAGTACATCCTCTGCTAGGAAGATGGCCGGGCACAGACTCTAGGTTCTCTGAGTGGTGGGTTTTGAATGGACCTTTCTGTCTTCTGGCCTTCGCTGGCCACTGGTGCTTGGGAGGAAGTTAGGGGAGAGAATTGGACTACAGTGTCAGGAGACCTGGGTTTCAGCCTGGTTTCCCTATAAATTGTACAAGTGTCACTAAATTGCTTGGTTTCTTATGGTCTTGGTTGCTCCTAAGGAATCTGAAAGAAGATTCTTCTCCATAGACAAGGTCCTTTGGGATCTGGGCCCCTGCCAACCTTTGCTGCTGCCTCTCCTGCCATCCCTTAATACTCTAATCTCTGGCTCTCCTAGGGTACATAGAGATGTCAAAGGCAAGGTACCTCCAAGTCCTTCCTCATACCAGGTGCCTCATCAACTCGTCACTACTAGAGAGCTAGGCTTGGCTTCACTGGCCTTCTCAGGGGGAACTGGTCCCCTTGACCTTTGTGCCACCCTAATCTTACTTGTCTGCTTCACTGAATGGCCCTTATCAGTTTACATGTTCCTTCCTACTGGATGGTGACCCTCTGGATGATCTATAGGGTATTATATATCTCTGTATCCTTAGTGCCTTACTCACAGTAGGCACTCAGGTACACGTCTGAATAAATAGTGACAGAGGTTAGCCTAGATGGTCACCACTCAGAGCCCTTCGTGTCCAAAATTATTGATGGCTTATATAGTCTCTCTTAAGGGAACCCATTGTCCTCCTCTATGTCTATAGGCCTGCTTTTCTTTTTTCCTTTTCTTTTTGTTCTTTTCTTATTTTCTTTCTTTCTTTCTTTCTTTTTTTTTTTTTTGAGACAGAGTCTCAAGCTGTCACCCTGGGTAGAGTGCTACGGCATCATAGCTCACAGCAACCTCCACTCTTGGGCTCAAGCAATCCTCTTGCCTCAGTTTTTCTATTTTTAGTAGAGACGGGGGTCTTGATTTTGCTCAGGCTGGTCTCTAACTTGTGAGCTCAAGCAAACCACCCGCCTCAGCCTCCCAGGTGCTAGGATTACAGGCTCACCCAGCCTTCTTTCTTACTATATATTTTTTTTCTTTTAGGAAGGAGAGAGGAGGAGAGGAAGAGGGAGAGAGCTAGAGGCCTGTTTTAATACCATACAGATAGCTGTTCTCCTAATTAGCCCATCCGGTTAAGTTTTTCCAACTTTGGTCTTTGAGATGAGCCGGTCTTGGAGGATGTGCAGTAATTTGTAGATATTAGAAGAGGAAACGTCTGGTGCTTCAAGATCACTGCCCTGCTGTTTTTGGAAAAGATGCTGGGGACTGTGTGCTCATTAATGGAAGGGGAATGACATGGAAGGGTAGTGATATCACTCCAGTGTCTTTAGCCATAGATAGGAGGGGCTGCTGTCTATGATTGCAAGGTTAATCCAAAGTGAGCTGTCACAGGAGTTCAAGACCAGCCTGAGCAAGAGCAAAATCCCATCTCTACTAAAAATAGAAAAAATTAGCCCAGCATTGTGTTGGGTGTCTGTAATCCCAGTTTACTTAAGAGGCTGAGACAAGAGAATCTCTTGAGTCCAAGTGTTTGAGGTTGCTGTGAGCTATGATACCATACCACTCAAACCCAGGGCAAGATGAATGAGACTCTACAAACAAAAAATACAAAGCAAGCTGTCTTATATGCCACTTTTCAGCTTGCTCAGATGAAATCAATCTCTTTGCAGACAACTACCCTGATGTACCCTGAAATCTGCTTAACAGAATCCCCTTGCCTCTAGTCTTTGCACAGCTTCTCTGTAGGTAATTTGGTGAATGTTTATTAAGCTTTTACTGGGTAGGTACCCTGGAATGTTATCAAATAGAACTATGGCAAATCCTGGTCTGGTTTGCTATAAAACCATAAAACCATAATCTGAGGCATTGTCCCCTCTGTAAAAGTCTTCTTACAGTGATGTGTGTGAAAAATTTTTTTTAGAATGTTGCCATCCCCCTGGAAAACTGGGTTGCTTTTTCTTTTGATATTGAAAAGGAAACTGGAGACAGAGAACACATATTATTGTTTGCGTACTTTGCACCGTTTAGTGTGTGTACAGGGCTCCTGACGCACCCTGCAGGTAGATGGTATTTCCCCCTAATTTTCTTAGAGAAAGAAGTTGAGACATAGGGAAGTCAACTGATTAGCCCAGAATTTCTCTGGATTTTTATCTGGTTCTGCCTGGTTCTTTCTGTATCACACTATCTTTCCAGCTGATTCTGATTCCCCTCTACTCCTTAGCTTCCAGGCTGCTCAGCATGCAATGTGATATTCCGTTTAGCAACTATATTCGCTTATCCTCATGGTCAGCATATTTATTTCTGCTTTCCTTTATTGTCTTTCTGTGTGTATGTTTGTGTATAGATCTGTCTATATTCTTTATAGGTCATCACAAAAGGTTTCTGGAAAACCACATGGATAGGTGAATTGAATACAATAAGTAACATTGTACCTAAGAGCCAACTCACAGTCCCCTCGCAGCAGGGGGTGTATGTGATGAGAGTCACTTGAAGGCAGAGTTCAGAGGAGGAGACGCCCTTTCTGGGTAGGCAGTCAGGGTTGACTTCCTGGAAGAGAGAGAATTGAATGAGGCCTTGAAGAATGGGTAGTTTTGATAGTCCACAGTATATGTAAAGGTGTGTATTGCTATGGTTACAGCAGTGGCCCCACCAGAACAGGTCTTCTAGGGAAAGGAGAGAATTGGTCCAGAAATTAAAGGGTGGAGGCTGGTGGTGCCTTTTCCAAATCATTTGTAATCTTGATGGAGGGTCCAAGAATATTGGAGCTGGGAAGGCTTTGTTGAGGATGAGAGGCTGAGGCTGACCAAAGAGAATGGATTGGTCCAAGATCTCTCTGCCAGCCTGGAACCCAAGTCCCTAGTTAACAGTTGAGTGCTCTTTCTTAGAGGGACAGCCCCATACATTGGTATTTTTTCCCTGTAAAATGGGCACAGGGGTACTGACTTCTCCACATCCAGCTACCAAATGTTGGGACAAACCTCTCCTCAACTGTCAAAGACATAAGGAGCACTGTTAGAAGAGGCAGGCTGGCATTTGCTTACATTACTCATATTAACAATCACCCTTGCCAGAGGACAAAAAGGAAATTAACCAACAGGCCAGGTTCTGGTGACAAACAAATCAAAAACCCAAGCAACAACCTTGGGGAAAGAACATGGAAGAATCAGTTTCACACTCTCTCCTGGCTGAAGTTCCTCATCCTTCACAAAGCTTGTGTGCCCTTGCCCCTACACTCCTTCTTCCTTGTTATGGAAGTGAAGACCTTTGTAGTCAGGGGTATGAGAAGTTGAGATCAGGGGCATGGGTGGGCGTCTTGAGCCCAGAAAAAGGCGGATATCCAGCAGCATGATCTGGGAATCTCCAAGGCTGATTTCAGTTTCCTAGCAAAAGATAATAGCTCAGGCTCTCACTTGGGTATGGACGTGCTGACCTGTATCTAGCCCTCAGAGCAAGATGACTCTGCAGAGAGGAATCATGCATCACGCGTACAGTAGTTTAGTCTTATTATCGGCGGTAATGTTCTATATCCACCTTCAAACACCAAGTTAGCAAATACTGAACTGTTGGTCCTAGGGAAAATGCAGGGCTAAGTTCCTTTGAGCCTCTGGTCAGTACCTTTTCATCAGTCCACCAAAACATAACCTTATTATATGTATGTTTCCCTTAAAAGATACCTTATTTAATACATATCACTGACTCATTAACATTGAACTCCTGGTCAACAACACCATGACTCATACCTGAGTGAGGCTTCCCTAACGCAGGTATTTTCTCTGTCATCATAACTTTCTTGTGTCCAAGGAGGGCACAAAACCACCATGGTGCTGTGCATGGCAGGTATTTTAAACATTGAAATCACCAACAAAAAGCACAAAAGTAGGAATAATGTGGCACTAAACAGACCAAAGAAAGAATGTTTGTTTACAGTATGAGAGCTGAAACGAGAAGGCAGAGTGTCTCCTTGTTTGACCTTAGCTGGGAACGTACAACTCAAAAAATCAGGTGACTCAATTTTTTTTTTTTTTTTTTTTTGCCATTCTGGACAAGTTTGAAAATGACCTCAAAAGCACCATGAGCATTGATTTTGGAATTGCAGATAAATTCTAGTGAGCAGGTGGATTCACAAATATAGAATCCGTAATTAGTACTGAGTTAAAGAATTTGGGAACACAGTGGCAGATTCTCACATGTGCTGGTCTTAAGACTCAGCCCTCCTGCGGCTTCTCCCAGAAAGGCCCATCTTTCTCCACGTCCACAGAAGAAAGGGACCCTGAACTCTCACACATCAGGGATTTGGTTTTTGCTAAGAGGAGCTGAGGCCAATCTCTCCACCAGAAGAACGATCCTCTTACACTGAGGCATTTTAGGCCAATGTGGGGCTTTTGCGGGCCACTGTGCCTCAAATCCTGGTCCTCTCTCTCCTGGGCTCTCCCAGTGGAACCTTTCCAAATATGTTTGGCCCTCTGTGTACCCTCTGAGGAGAGGTGATGCATCAGTCATACAGATTATTACTATTTCTTTGCTTTAGGGCTCTTTATTCTTCTTTTGAGAGGCAGTTCCTGGGTAGGGGCTAAAATTTCTCTTTTCACATCTTGGGGTCCCTCCCAGACCTGACTCACAGGCTAGGTACTGTGGAGGGAGACTCACGCCATCTCCCTCTGTTGTCATCCTGGGACTGGGGGGCCACAGGACGACAGTGTCCTATACTTAGGGGTGAAGGGGTGGGGGTTGTCAGTGGGTGCTGGCAGTCTTTTTTGAGACAGGGTCTTACTCTGTCACCCAGGCTAGAGTGCAGTGGGATCATTGTAGCTCACTACAGTGTCAAACTTCAGGGCTCATGTGATCCTCCTACCTCAAGCAAATGCTATGACACTTAGCTAATATAATTTGCCTATTTTTATTAGAGATGAGTCTTGCTATGTTGCCCAGGCTTGTCTTGAACTCCTGGCCTCAAATGATCCTCCTGCTTGGGCCTCCCAGAGTGCTGGGATTACAGGTGTGAGCCACCACACCCACCTGCCTGGCCTACCCTCTTGCTTGTCAGCTCCTTGAAAAACTATCTTGAAGGGAGGAATAGATACAGGTGTGTTGGGGTAGAAGTAGGTGGCCATCCCCAGCTTCTGTCTCTGTGTGGGGTCCCCTGGGGTCTGGATGTGTGGCAGCAGTGGCTCATGACAGTGGTCTGGAGAACTAGGATGTTGACTCTCTTCCCCTGAAGGACCCGTGAATTGCTTTCTTTGGCACTTTGTAAGAGTTGACTTTTCACTTGCAATTTTTTTTCCCTGTAAGAGGAAGAAAAACCAAACATATTTTTGCAATTAGGATTTTTCCCACGTGGGTAATCACGCTGGAAAAAAGCATTTAAATCCTTTGAAAACCACACGTAAATGAGACTCCCAGAGCAGGGGAACATTCAATCAGCAGGGACGGCCAGACGTGGAGGCAGTTCGGCGGGCTACCGTGTAAGGAAACAATTATTTCACATTTATTTTGGGTTTGCTTGTTGCAGCATATTTCAATTAGTTCGTCAGTGTTGTGCATCTGACAGGCCAAACGTTTATTGTGGTTGAACCATCTGGGAGGTGGGAGGCCTGCAGCCTTCCCTGTGGCAGTCAGTAACTACTGGTTTAAAGGAAATTTGTTTGATGTATTTAAGAACCCAGTACTCAAACCCCGTTAATAACAAAAGCCTCAAGAGTTCTGAAAGCACTCTCACTGGCTTAACCATCAGTTGGGGAGGCAGAGCCTGAGACTTTATTTTTTTCCCCTACACAGGGCATTTTCCAATACAGTGAAGCAAAATTTTGAAGTACGATTTGTATTAACCTAGCAAGGAAAGGAGCTCACTAATTTATGCTTGAGTGTGAAGTAGCCTGTGCATTTGCTGCTGGGAGTAGCAAAGGAAGTGCATTTAGCAACTTCTTTCTATTAGTATGCAGCTGAACTTCCATCCTGTCCGGGGTAGAAAATGCTAGTTTGATTTCAGTTCTCAACCTTGGATGACTCACCGAAGCATCGTGAGTTCACAGTAATGACTGCTGACTGGTGCAATTCATCCTGAACTCTTTGGGTACCAAGGTTTTGAAGTACCTGGTTTCACCCATTTTTCATTTTCCTTGGTTCTTCTTCCTGCCCCCTGGCTAAAATTTCTCTTTCCTGAGGAATGTTCTGTCTGACTTTCTGGCAGGAGGGAAAAAGGAATTTAGAATCAAACAAGACGGAGAGCCAGAAGAAGCACTGGAAAAAACCAAATGCAAGGGTTTGACCTTTCCATGAAGAGAGAACAACTTTCCATTTCCCTGAAACCCTAAGATCACAGGGCTGGGCATGGGGTGTTGGCAGTGAGCGGGATTAAGACTCAAGGACATAGCTAGTGAATTGCAAGCTGGCTCATAAAATCTGGGACGTCCAGTTCACTCAGTTTTATCTTGGTGGCCTGGGAGCTATAGGACTGGTGCTCGGAGGGTTCAGGGTAACAGCACCTGTACTGCACCTTGCCAGGTGGGCCTTATATTATAGACTTTTCCACTGTCGAGATCCCTGCCCAATGTGAAGCCTGCTCTTTCCTCTCCTGGGAAGCTGCCAAACCATAGAGATCCCTGGTCTAGCCCACCTGCTCCACAGGCTAGGGGAGACCTTTGCTTATTTGCCTCTGGTTTGCTGGTACCTGGCATAGTGGTGACTCAGTGTCTATTGGCTGTCATTAGGGAGGCAGTGGCTACTGGTGCAGAGGGGAGGGGTCCTTTGCTGCTTATCTATCTTTTGTATAATACCCCATTCCACCCCCATGCACAGAGGGCATTTGTCCACTGAGCTTCATTTAACTCATGTGAACTCTGCTATGTCCATTTCACAGTGAGGAAACTGAGGCTCTTAGGGGTCATTGTCTGAACCCAAGTGCTGACAACTATTGTGTTTCACAAATGGGGACCCTGTGACTCAGGGAGATCATGATGTAGGCCCAACCACATAGGAAGTTAACTGCTGGCCCAGACTTGAGACCTAGTTCTATGTTCACATTTGTGTTCGATCGTGTTCTGCTACATGGCCTGTGCTTTGTTTTGTTGTTTTGTAAAACCCATCAGTATTTCCTGATTTGGTCAAGTCTGAACAGTGCAAAGTACTTTTCAATTTGTGTTTGTGTTCTGGTTTGCCTTCCCCCTTTTCCTTTTTTCTAGAGGGGAAAAACAGAATTCCTTTTCTGTTTGTTCTGTAGCTTTTGCTTTTCAAAGAGGCCATAGGGTGCCGTAGACTTAGATTCCCCAAGACAGTATTGCTGGCTCTGGGATCAGGTCTATTTATGTGATTTTGAGGTAAAAATCCAGCCCTGTTGTGAAGTTGTCCTGCCATGCACCTGTAGGCTGGAGGTCAGTGAGCAGGTATGGGCCTTGGTGCTCTGGTCCTAGAGGGTTTAGCCATCTTACTTGGGAGTTTGTTCTTTTTTCTTCCCTTAAGAAAGACCAGCTTTCAGGCTGGCCAGTGATGGCTGGTCAGGCAGATACCTGTATGTGGCCTCCTTTTCATTGGGCGTGGGGGTGAGGCAGGGGTATTTTAAAAAAGATCACAATTCTGGGTGTCCAGGGTTTGTCCAGGAGGAAGGGGCCTTGCTCACCTCTAGCCAGGGTCAGCTTGGTCTACCTTTCCCCTGCCTACCCATTTCTGTCTTTTCCTTGCTCTCTGACTCATCAGAGCAGGAGCAGGGCCCAGAGCTGGCCTTGTGAAGAGGGCAGCAGGAAGCTAGAAGCGGGAGGAAGAGGAGACAGAATTCGTGGCCCTGTGTTCCATGGGTGCCTGTCACCCTTCGTGTCTCTGGGCTCCTCTGGGTCAAAGGAGTGGAAGAGCCTGGGGCCAACAGACCACAAGGATTAGGAGGTGACATAGGTGGGCCCAGTGTGGAGACCTCTGCTCAGTTTCCCTGGACAGGATTTTTAGGGCCCACTTTCCCCAGGAGGCCTGATGGGGTGTGGTCAGAGCAGCTGAACCTGGGTCCTTGCTCTAGATGGAGACACATCCCTTGAGCATCTCAGACCCTCTGGAGTCACATCTGTGCTTTTTTTGGTGTCCTGGGGTTGCCTGGCCCAGTTGTGAACTTAGAAGAGGGGTTTAATTAAATTTCTCCCTGCGGTGAAGGGTCATGATCTCCTTGAGTCACAGGGTCCCCATTTGTGAAACACAATAGTTATCAGCACTTGTGTTCAGACAACGACCCCTAAGAGCCTCAGTTTCCTCACATGCCTAGACAGACAGAGCCCCTGGGATGGTCGTGCCAGGCATCCCCCTAAAAGCAGACAGTGAACTCTCAGGCCTGGGCACATCTGCCCTCCCAGGCGGCAGATTGCCAGTTTTTTCCCTACTTTTACCACAGTCTTGGCTGGGTGCTTGGAACAACCCAGAAGGGCCTATCTATGTTTGAGCCTTGGGTGTGGAGAGGACAGGTAGCAGGTCCCAGCATCCCAGGTGCTGGAAGCATGAAAAAGGGTGGAGAGATGCAAGATTTTTCTCTCTCTCCTTTTTTTTTAGAGATAGAGTCTTATTTTGTTGCCCTCAGTAGAGCGCTATGGCATCACAGCTCATAGCAACCTCCAGCTCTTGGGCTTAGATGATTCTCTTGCCTCTGCCTCCTGAGTATCTGGGACTATAGGAGCCTGCCACAATGCCTGGCTATTACTTTGTTGCAGTTTGCCTGGGCCTGGGTTTGAACCTGCCACCTTTGGTATATAGGGCCAGTGCCCTACTCACTGAGCCACAGGCACCGCCCATCTCTCTCTCTCTCTCTCTTTTTTTTTTTTTTTTGCAGTTTTTGGCCGGGGCCAGGTTTGAACAGCAACCTCCAGCTCTTGGGCTTCCGCAATTCTCCTGCCTCAGCCTCACAAGCAGCTGGGACTATAGGTGCCCACCGCAACGCCCAGCTATTTTTTGGTTGCAGTTCGGCTGGGGCTGGGTTTGACCCTGCCACCCTCGGTATATGGGGCGGGCGCCCTACTCACTGAGCCACAGGCACCACTCTTTCTCTTTTTTTTAGTTGAGGTGAAATTCATATAATATAAAACAAGTCATTTATTAAAATGTACAATTTAGAGTCATTTAGTCCATTCACAATGCTGTGCAACGTCCACCTCTATCTAGTTCCAGAACACTCTGATTGCTCCAAAAGGAGACCCCAGACCCACTAGCAACCACTCCTCATTTCCTCCTTGCCCCCTCACCCTGGCAATAGCTAATCAGCTTTCTTTTTCCATAGATTTACCTATTCTGGACATTTCACATTAGCAGGATCATGGAATATGTGGCCTTTTCTGCCTGACTTCTTACATGTAACATAGTGTAGTAGCATGTGTCTGTCCTTTGTTCCTTTTTTATGATAAAATATAGATAATATAAAATTTGCCATTTTAACCATTTTTCACTGTCCAGTTCTGTGGTATTACGGACATTCACAGTGCTTTGCAGCCATCACCTCACCACCTCGCATCCACAGAAGTCTTCCTGTCTTCCCATACTGAAATTCTGTCCCCAGTGAACACTAACCGCTCCCCACCCCTACCCCCTGCCCCGTCTACCTTCTGTCTCTCTGGATCGCCTGTTCTGAGTACCTCGTGAGGTATTGTCTTTTTGTGTCTGGCTTAAGACCCTCAAGATCATGCATGTTGTAGCATGTGACAGGATTTCCTTCCATTTTAAAACTGAATAATAGTCCATTGAATGCATAGGCCACGTTTTCTTTCTCCATTCATCCATTGGTGGATATTGGAGTATTTCTGGGCCAGCAAAATCTTGATTAGGTTTGTCTCTGGATGAGGAACAATGAAAGACCACCAGATGAGATGGTCTTAGGCACACTTAGGTGTGAGTTGTCCTGTCCCCAAGGGGAGTGACCTTTGATAGCTGTACATTTCTGTGCCTTGGTTTCGGTATCCAAACACCTAGGGCAGCAGTACTTCCTTCCAGGGATGCTGTGTGGATCCAGCGAGAGGCTGGCTGGGTGGGTGACTTTGTGAACTGTCAGATGCCTGACACCGGACCTGCTGACACCTGGTTAGGCCCGAAGCAGGTCATCATTGGTCATGGGCATGAAGGTTGGTAGGGCACAGCCTTCCACCCTCCCTGGCCTGACCAGGTGTAGAAGGAGCTCCCAGCGATTTCTTCCTGCTGGGGGGCTTCCCTCCACTGTAGAGGTTCTGGAACCAGCTCCAGGAGAGGGTGGCAGGTGTATGTCCTGACTCTTGGTAGCCTTCTGAGTGCTTGCAGACTCTCAGCAGACAGCAATAGGGAAGGCAGGGGACATATGGCCTCCTACATATATTGACCCTGGGTCCCTTCCTCCCCCACTCTGGGAAATGAAGTCAGGAGGATGACATCGGCGGCCTTCTGGGGCGGCTAAGGCAGAACAGAAAGCCTGGAATTCACGAAGTCACACTTGCCTTCATTAGGCTAATTAACTTTTGAGGTGAAATTTCTCTGTGAGCAAGTGATTTAGGAAATCCATTATCAGGCCAGTGCCAATTTTGCGCACAGCGGTGCCTAGGAAGCTGTGCTGTCTACTTCCATTTTGCCAATTAAAGGTGCTTAATTATTAACTTAGGGCTGAGTGACTAATGAGATGGTACATTCAACATGCTTTATTTGGGAATTTTAAGGCAGCTTATAAAGTGGCCATAATGTGGTTAATAATCGTCGTAGGAATCTTAAAACGTGATCCATGTTGCAGATTACGTGGAAGGTAATTGTGGCTGAGGGTGGGTTTGTCGAAGGTTACAGAGATTGAGATGGAGATTGAGGGGGAGGCAGAAAGGACAAGTAAGAGGCCTCTCTTTAGCACTAAGTCAAGTTTTGTTTCTTGTTGTTTCTGGTTTTTTAAACATGCTTAAGTTTTTAAAAGTAATATATGTTTGTGGCAAATTAACAAAGATAAATTTTGAAAAATCAAATAGTTTAAAAATACAGGCTGGGCACAGTGGCTTATGCCTGTAACCTGAGTACTCTGGGAGGCTAAGGTAGGAGAATTGCTTGAAGCCAGGAGTTGGAGACCAGCCTGGGCAACATTTCAAGAGACCTCCATCTCTACAAAAAATTTTTAAAAATTAGATGGGCATGGTGGTGTGTACCTGTAGTTCCAGCTACTCAGAAGGCTGAGGTGGGAGGATTACTTGAGTTTAGGAGTTCAGGGTTGCAGTGAGCTGTAATGATGCTACCACACTCCAGCCTGGGCAGCAGAGTGAGACCACATTTCCAAAAAAATAAAATAAAATGAATTAAATTAAAAAATAATAAAATAATAAAAAAAGTTCATCTCCTGATGAGTGGAGAAAGAAAATGTAGCGTATCTATACAGTGGAATATTATTTAGCCTTAGAAAAGAAGGAAATCCTAAACCTATGTGGCATGCCGCAACTATAGTCCCAGCTACTCAGGAGACTGAGGCAGGAGGATCACTTGAGCCCACAAGTTCAAGGCTGCAGTGTGCTATGATTATGCCACTATACTCTGGCATGGGCAACACAGAAAACCTCTTTTCTTAAAAATTAAAAAATAAAAATAAAAAGGAAAGAAATCCTGCCACATGGATGAACGTGGATGAACCTGAGGACATGATGCTAAATGAGATAAGCCAGTCACAGAAAGACAAATGCTGCATGCTTGTACTTGCACAGCAGACTCAGAGCGTGGAATGGTGGTTGCCAGGAGCTGATGGGGAGCTACTAATCAATTTTTCAGTCAAGCAAGATGAATAAGCTCTAGAGATCTGCTGCATAACAGTTGTACTTACAGTCAACAATTATCTATTGTACACTTCACAGCTTAAGAGGGTTGATCTCATGTTAAGTGTGCTTATTACAGTAAAATTAAAAAACAATAAACGAATTAAATATGTAAAATGAAAAGTACAGTGTTCTTCATCTATAAAGACCTTTTATATTTGCTTTTTGTGTTTATTGTTTAATGAAACCTGAACCTATAGGTTTACCTATAGGTTTGTTCCTTCCACGTGGAAGTGTCCCACCTTCATTGTGGACAACCCTGCTTGACTTCTGCCTTTGTGGCCGTCTAGGCTGGGTGCGGCCAAGCTTAATTCAGCATGTGTAGATGCTGGCTGGTGTGGGGAGTTTCTACCTGCACAGCTGGCACTGAAAAAGGCTGCTTCTCATGGGAATGCCCATTTACATGGTTAGGTTCCAAGGCTAGCCCACCAACAAAACATGACCCACCACACCGCACAATATCTGAGTAGATGTCCTACCAGGCCTATTAGGTACAGTACCTGCATTATTAGGGTATTTACTCTGTGCCAGGTCCTCACTTAATCCCACAACAACCCTCTGAAGGTAACTCCGTTGTACAGCTGGGAAAACTTCTTCAAGGTCTCATGGCTCATAGGTTCAAATCTGGGCCACTTGGCTTGAGCTTTATGCTGAAGTGCTGCTTTTCATAGTTCAGTATATAAAGAACCCACTGAGTTAAATAAGCTTTTTGGACTTAAGTAGGTTCTACTTAATCTAGGAATCTAAGTATTTTGTAAAACTTTAAAAAAAAAATTTTTAAGTGGGAAAACCGGTCCTAGGGCATACCTTAGAAGGAACATTTTTGTTTTCAAGGCTTGAGAGGAGCCTCCCTGTGGCCTGGCATGAAGGAGGCATTTGTGTGTATAGGAACAGTTGTGCCCAGAGGGCTTCCTGGTATGTCCCATGTCTCCCATTAGTCCAGTGACCCTGCTAAAGCAGGACACTAGTAAAGATTCTGGGGGACCAGTGTTCCATCACATTACCCAGGTCCTGGGTGTGCCATCACCTGGTCTTACGGCTCAGAGAAGTCTCCCAAGCTTTGCAGAGCCCCCACACAGCTGGACTGGAGCTGAGTAAACAGGTGGGGTTTCAGAAGGTAGTGGTGGTATTTTTAGCCCCAAGCCTCTACCATTCTGTCACTATGGAGATACTGGGCTGGTACCCCACAAGGCTGCAAGCTTTTCCTGCCAGCAAGGACAGGGGTTCTTGTGCCTTCCTGGAACTTCTCAGTTGTCTGCGCATGTATGTTCACGCATAGGTGCGTGTGCGTGTGAGTGCATATCAAGCTATGGGAGGTACCAGACACTGTGCTGGGCACTTTCATGTACATTCTTATTTATTTATCACTCAAGTGATCCTCTTGCCTCAGTTTTTCTAGTTTTAGTAGAGATGGGGTCTTGCTTGTGCTCAGGCTGGTCTCAAACTTGTGAGCTCAAGCAATCTACCCGCTTTGGCCTCCCAGGTCGCTAGGATTACAGGTGTGAGCCACTGGGCCTGGCTATACTTTTCTTTAAACCTCAATACCAGCCAGGGGCAGGTGAGGAAACAGAAGCTCCAAGAAAATGAGTGATCTGCTCAAGGTCTGACAGCATGTCTGTGGCAGTTCCTTGCTCCAGACCCAGGCTGTCTGTGTAGAGTCTGTTGTGTTCTCAGCACACCCAGCAGCACTCTGCTCCTCAGAGACGGAAACACCTGCCGCTTGGCAGAGCCATCTCCCACTCGCTCTGCAGCTGTGGACACCAGGGCCTGTGCACAGTTGGCATGTGCTCTTTGAAAAGAGCATTTGAAAAGGTATTTATCTTTCCACTTGCTGACAGCAAGCGAGAGCCATAAAAGAACATGCCCACTGTCAGGTGCACCAGTGTTCCACAGAGACAGATGTCACTCACGCACAGCGACCAGGCATGGCTGTTAACTGCTGGGAACATCCTTCCCAAGAGCATGGCAGGGGAGGTGCTGAGCTGGGAGGTGTTGGCCAGGTCACGTGTTTTCTCCCAGGGCCTGGGACAGTGATGTGCTCCATAAATGCAGAGCAAGGGACAGTTGGTCCCAAGAGACACTCAAGGTTCTGAGCAGTATCCATGAGCAGCCCTATGAGTCTGAGATTTTTGTATTCTTTCCTTTTTCCATTTTAACCATTTTTAAGTGTACAATTCAGTGACATTAAGGACATTCACAATATTGTGAACTATCACCACTCTCTATTTCCAGAACATTTTTATCATCCCAGAAAGAAGCTTTGTACTTCCTAAGCAATGACTCCCACCTCCTGTCCCAACCCCTGGTAACTCCTATTCTACTTTCTGTCTGTGAATTTGTTTATTCTGTAAGTGGGATCATACCATATTATCCTTTGTGTCTAGCTTCTCTGACTTAGCATATTTCTAAGGTCCATCTATGCAGTAGTGTGTGTAAGGCCTTTATTCCTCTCTGGCTGGGATGGTATTCTACAATATGGATAGAACACATCCTCTTTAACCGTTTATTTGTTGCTGGGCATTTGGGTTGTTTCCACTTTTTGGCTATCATGATTAGCACTGCTATGGGCGTTAATATACAAGGACATGTTTGAGTCTCTGCTTCCAGTTCTCTTGGGTGTAGACCGAGGACTGGGATTTGTGGGTCATATGCTAACACATGTCTAAGCTTTTGAGGAGACACCACACAGCGACTATACCACTTAAATCACAGTGACTATACCACTTAAATCTCTACCAGCAGTGCACAAAGTTTCCAGTTTCTCTACATTCTCTCCAGCTCTTGTTATGTTCTGTTTTTTACTTTCTATTTCTTGGATAATAGCCAAACTTGAGATTTTAAAGAAAGGGAAGAGGCAGGTCCCAGAAGAGCCCCAGAGATGGCTCCAAGGCCATTTGTCTGCTTTAACCCTGACATTGTGCGTGAGGCAGCAGAAAGAAAGAACATAGGCTGTAGGCTCAGGAGAACTCCATTCTAGGTCCAGCTTTGGTGCTCACTGGATATGCGGCTCTAGTCAAACATTTTAACCACTTGGCGCCTCACTTATGGCCATGGTGGGGATGGAGCTAATGCACCAGAGTCATCTCCCACTGGAGGCAGGGCTGTGAATGTGACATTACAGAAGAAAGAAGAGAAGGTATTTGAGTATTTTCATGAACTCTGCGGGACAGGATGACACAGAGGTAGTGACAATCGAGGACTGTTTCAACCTCCCTTGATATATCTTTTTATTATAATGTATGGAAAGGATTAGAATACTATTCCTTTCAACCTCCTCTTTCTCTGCCTTCGAATGGAGAAGCCAAAGTATAGGAAACAGCAGAAAGAAAAGGAGTAGGAGAAAAATACCTAGATAATCTCCTGAGGGTAACCTCAGCATCACAAGAATTACTGCACACAGACACACACACACAGCACTAGGATTACAAGTCTGTTACGTTACCAGGTGCAGAGAAGTGGGTAGGGCAGGAACGATATCCCAGCTAGTCCCATGAGGAAATGAAGGCCTGGGAAGTGAAGTGAGCCTGCCCAACGCACCAAGCACAACTTTAACCTGGCCTCTGCATTCCTAATCCAGACCAACCAAGGCACAGGATGACTGTGGGCACTGTCTGCACTCAGGGCTATGTCCCAGAGCTGAGGCAGCAGCCGCAGCAGGAATAGCATCTCTCAGTCTCTGTCTCATACTCATGTGCACGCGCACGTACACACATGCACAGGCACGCACTTGCAGGAGCACTCAAGTACCCTCATGCACGTGCACACATGCACACGCAGGCATGGACAGGCTCATATATGCATGTGCACTCAAGCACACACCTGCATGTGCACACACGCACGTGCACAGATGGACAGGCACACACATGCATGTGCATGTGTACACATCCTTGTGCCTTGGATTCATCTTTGTTCCTGGCCTGAGTGGCGGTCCCTTCCAGCAAGCAGTCACTGTAGACAGGGGCCTCATCTTTCAGGACTTTGTGCAGAGACAGGCTTCAGGGTGTACTAGAGGCATGGTGGGAGGTGTGGCTGGCAGATGAGGCCACTGAATGGGGCAGAGAGTGAGGATGATGCTTCTGGAATCTTCTCTCTGCCTTTTAGAGCCTCTTCACCCAGAGCAGGCTACAGAGCCTTGTTGTGACTTTATGTTTGTTTCCTGGGGCCACCATAATAAAGGACCACAAACTGGTTGGCTTAAAATGACAGAAATATATTTATCCTAGTTCAAGAGGCCAGAAGTCCAAAATGAAGTGTTGGCAGGTTGGTTCCTTCTGGAGGCTACGAGGTAGAGGACCTCTCCCCTATCCTCTGATGGTCACCAGCAGTCCTTGGCCTTCCTTGATTTGTAGACATGCAATTCCGTCTCTGGCTTAGTCATCACACAGTTGCCTTCCTTCTCTTCTGCCTCTTTTTCTCTTAAGAACACCAACTATGTGGCTGGGTGCAATGGCTTGTGCCTATAAACTCAGCACCCTGGGAAGCCAAGGCAGAATTACTTGAGGTCAGGAGTTCTAGAGCAGCGTGAGGAAGAGGGAGAATCTGTCTCTACCAAAATAGAAAATATTAGTCAGGCCTTATGGTGGGTGCCTGTGGTCCCAGCTACTCAGGAGACTGACTCAGGAGGATCCCTTGAGCCCAGTAGTTGGAGGTTGTAGTGAGCTATGATAATTCCACTGCACTCTACCTGGGGTGACATAGTGAGACTGTCTCAAAAAAAAAAAAAATAGAATACTAGCCAGTTGGATTTAAGGTTCACACTACTCCGTTGTGACTTCACTTTAATTATGTCTGCAATAACTCTATTTCCAAGTAAAGTCACATTCTGAGTGTCTGAAAAGGACATGAATTTGGGGGCCAAACACAGCTTCCCGCTCGTCAACCTAGTACAGTCTCCACTATTGTTGAAGGAATGAATGATTGAGTGTGAAGGGCAGGATCATCCCCTTCCTTCCACCCAAGCCCTTCCTACCTCCGGCTTCTACACCCTGAGCCTGACACTCTGGCCACGTCCTGGTTCAGCCACTTTTTCCAGGTAGAAGCAGTAATGTTTATTACAGGGAAAGTCATGATCTATGGGTGTTCTCTTCCCATCTGCTCAACATCTCAAAGCTCCTTTTTGTTTATCTTCCTCTTTCTCTTGGAGTCAAGAAAGAGGTAAGGATGGCTTAATGACCTTGGGTGAATCAGCACCCCTCTTTTTTTTCTTTTTGACACAGTCTCAGTTAGTTGCCATGGTGTTAAGCCCTTTGGCATCATAGCTCACAGCAACCTCAAACTCTTGGGCTCAAGTGATTCTCTTGCCTCAACCTCCCGACTAGCTGGGACTATAGGCACCCGTCACAATGCCCAGTTATTTTTAGAGACTGGATCTTGCTCTTGCTCAGGCTGGTCTCAAAACTCCTGAGCTCAAGCAATCCACCTACCTCAGTCTCCCAGAGTGCTGGGATTTCAGGTGTGAGCCACCACACCTTGACCAATCAGCTTTTTTTTTTTTTTTTTTTTTGAGGCAGAATCTCAAGCTGTCTCCCTGGGCCCTGGGTAGAGTGCTGTGGCGTCGCAGCTCACAGCAACCTCAAACTCTTGGACTTAAGCGATTCTCTTTGACTCAGCCTCCCAAGTAGCTGGGACTACAGGTGTCGACCATGATGCCCGGCTATTTTTTGTTGTTGTTGTTGCAGTAGTCATTGTTGTTTTAGCTGGCCTGGGCCAGGTTTGAACCTGCCAGCTTCAGGGTATGTGGCTGGAACCCTTCCCACTGAGCTACGGGCACTGCCCCAGCTCCCCTCTTTGAACTTCAGCCTCTGTGCAAAGGAAGGAGGCTGAACTGGGTGTCTCCAAAGGTCTCTTTCAGTCTGTAAATATTTCTACTGTTTTACTGCTTAGAAAATTATGGGCCAGGAAAATGTGCCCCTGGGCCCTTATTTCCAGCCTGTCCCCAAATGCTCTGTGCCGCCTCCTGCAGAAAGCCCTGTGTGATTAGTTCTTGGGGCCTCACTGTGTCCTGTGTGTGACACATCAATTCACAAGTACTAGCCTGCTGTTCAGATGGTGTGCAGGTGCATTTCCATCTTGTCCTCTGTAGGCAAGAACTCTTTGCATTTTTCTGTGTCTTACTCTGTGTTCCCCCAGTACAAACACCCAGCACAGTACTCATTATGTTGGGTTGTAGATCAGCCTCAAAAACATTAAGAGCTGATTAGATATTAGGAGATGTACTAATAGGAAAAATAGAAATAAAACAACTAAGATGCTTTCAATTGATGCCAGAAAAGCATATGATAAAGTTCAACATCTACTATTTTTTATTTAGAGACATGATAGGGTCTCACTATGTTTCCCAGCCTGGGCTCAATTGCTCCTCTCAACTCAGCCTCACAAGTAGCTAGGACTATAAGCACATGCCATTGCACGTGTCTCACTACTCTTAATAACATAGAGATTGAGGAATAGGCAAAGATTTCAATGTGATAAGGAGTATCCCCAATTACTACTGACTTCATCCTTAATAGCCAAACACCCTAGCAGCATTTTCCAAAGTATATTTAAGGAACATAGAATGCTCCTGGTTATTGGATCAAAAAAGCATTCTGGGGCCAAATAATATCTACTAATAGAAAGCACTGCTGTAAGACATATTCCCTTTAATGTATGTTGCAAGATAAGCATGCCTCCTTTTTCATTGTTATTAATCATTTTATTATTATTTTAAGACATGGCCTTACTGTCACCAAGGCTGGGTAAAGTACAGTGGCATCATCTTAATTCACAGAAACTTCAAATTTCTGGGCTCAAATGTTCCTCTTGCCTTAACCTTCTGAGTAGCTGGAACTATACTGGCATGTATCACCATGCTGGCTAGTTTAAAAAAATTTTTTGTAGAGATGGGGTCTCCCTATGTTGCTGGTTTCCAACTCCTGGGCTCAAGCAATCCTCCCACCTTGGCCTCCCAAAGTGCTGGGATTAGAGGCATGAGCCACCGTGCCCAAGCTTTTTTCATTATTATTGGTCATTATTCTAGATTCAAGCCAATGCACTAGACTAGAAAAAGAGGCAGACATAACTCTTAGATAAGAGATTGCAAAATTAAAGTCTGAAGTGGATACAGTGGTCATCTTGGGTTTTTAAAGTAGATAAACTAAAACATAATTAGAAGTAATAAGACAATATAGCAGCCAGTTGCAAAATAATAATAAGCAATAAGTAAACAAATGCCATGGCTTTCCTATGTGTCAGTAGAAACCACTGGTAAACTTATTGGAAAGGAGCACCTCTGACACCACTTGGCTTGGGTGTCAGTGAACCCGTGGCCTCATTTTCTAGTTAGAAACGAGAGTAACACCTAGGCAGTTCAGGCAGCTGCTGGTGCCTCTGGGCCTGGAAATGGAGGGCAGTGGGTAAGTGGTGTGATGCAGAGTGGTCTGCATCTCTCAGCGGGGTTATTCTGGGGACTCTCCCAGGATGTTTTGAACACATTTGTGCACCATTAAGTCATTATTACAGAGCCTGGAAGTCCATTATCTCAAGCTCAACACCATTCCTGGAAGATGAATGCAACTTGAGAGATGAACCATTCTCCCTTTCCCATGTATCTTTGGGGTGGGAAGACTCTGAGAATTTCCCTTTTGCTTTGTGCTTCCTGTACTGGCATCCCCAAGGCTGCTGTGGGATTGAAAGTGAGGGCATGGTTTCAGCAACACTCTAGTGAGCAGAGTCTATTTGTTGGAATCAAGTAAGTCATTCCCTTCTGTTGGAAATCAGAGCATGGATACTACCACATCCTGATCACTCATGTGAGGACCCATCAGCCAGCCTCTCATCATTGTCCTGACCTTTCTCAAAGGTAATTTTTCATTTTTCAGTTGACAGAAGACACCAGAGTTATCTCAAGTCTTGGAGGGTTCGTTGAGTCATTCGGCTGATGGGGACTACACCAGGAAGGCAAAGAAGTCATGAGCTGGGCTGTCCTTGAGGCTGAGGGAGGGGTGTTGATATGCGTGACTGTGGTCCCCTTAGCCAATCATACTTTCTAAGTTGTCCTCTCTCCTCCCTAGTTTTTCTTTTCTTTTCTTTTTTTTTTTTTCTCGCTTCAGTGTGGTTTTGCTACTTATTTTAAGCACAGTTGTTTGTAGGACCATCTGAGGGGGGCTGGTGTAATTCTCCTGGGACTAAAGTCCTTAAGCTTTTTGACAGCTTTTCCCTTGGAGCTTGGTGGTCTGAGGTGCCAGGTGGCCTCTGACCACCAAGCAGGCCATCCTGCTGTACAGGCTGGTTTGTGGAGGGCATGGGGCAAGAGTCAAAGGTTAACAGAATGAGAATTCCTAAGTTGGGTGTGCATCGATCCCAGGAGAGCCCACCTGTAAAAATGATGGTCAACTCACTGAAGTGTCAGATTATTTTTTAGGCCTATTTTCTGATTCTGTATGAAAAGGTAGGCCATTGTATGGTTTTAAAATTGTTTGGGCCACCCATTCTTTTCTGTGCATTCTCCTATTCCAAAAGAAGCATTCAGTGCTGGCTGGCATTTTTTTTTTTTTTTTTTTTTTTTTTTTTTTTTTTGCAGTTTTTGGCTGGGGCTGGGTTTGAATCCACCACCTTTGGCATATGGGGCTGGCACCCTACTCCTTTGAGCCACAGGCGCTGCCCCGGCATTTTTTTTTTTAAACATAAAATACTTGTTAGGGGTGGTGCCCATAGCTTGTTGGTAGGGCGCCGGCCATATATACTGAGGTTGGCGGGTTCGAACCTGGCCTAGGCCAGTTAAAACAACAATGACGACTGCAACAACAAAAAAAGAATAGCCGGGTGTTGTGGTGGGTGCCTGTAGTCCCAGCTACTTGGGAAGCTGAGGCAAGAAAATCACTTAAGCCCAAGAGTTGGAAGTTGCTGTGAGCTGTATGCCCCGGCACTGTACCCAGGGTGACAGCTTGAGACTCTGTCTCAAAAAACAAAAACAAAAACAGCTTGTCGGGGTTTAAATTTTAAAAACTCCTATAAAATTAACCCTGGAACATCAACTTAATTGCGCTATCAATGGCATGTGTCATCATTTGATATGACTGAATCTAATCTATGTACCAGAATGCCCATTCTTATTATGTTCATTTTTGGAGACAGAGTCTCAAAGTGAGTGCTGTGGCAACACTGCAGTTCACTGAAACCTCAAACTCCTGGCTCAAGCAATCCTCCTTCCTTACCCTCCTAAGTAGCTGGGACTACAGGTGTGTGCCACCATGCCCAGGTAATTTTTTTCTCTTTTTGATAGAAATGGGGTCTTGGCCTTGCTCAGGCTGCTTTTCAACTCCTGACCTCAAGCTGTTCTCCCAGCCTGGTCCTGGATATCCAGTCTTACTTAGTGTTTTTGCTTCTATTCAGCCTTTTCCTTCCCTAACAATTCATGGCTCATAGTTTTCTAGTGTTCAAAGAATATAATTTTTTCTGGTGCTTTTCTTTACTGTTCATTTGTTTTTGTTTTTGTTTTTTTTTTTATTATAGATAAAAATATGCACCATAGATGTGGCCCAACCCATCACCCTCCCTCCACCTAAACCTCCCCCCTCCCTTCCCCTTCCTTGGTCCTTTCCTCATAGTCTTGTGTATAGTTGGGTTATAGCCTTCATGTGAAAGCTATAGTTTACCTTCATAGTAGGGCTGAGTACATTGGATACTTTTTCTTCCATTCCTGGGATACTTTGCTAAGGAGAATATGTTCCAGCTCCATCCATGTAAACATGAAAAAG
>CAUYPK010027999.1:0-13022 GCA_963574355.1 Loris lydekkerianus
TGTGACGTCAGGGCACTCTACCCAAGGCAACAGCCCAAGGCTCCAATGTGCCAAGACTGTCTCACTCTGCCCCTAAGGATTAGGGCTGTGAGGCAGTTCAGTCCCTGCCTTTAAGCTGCTCAGTCACTAGGTTACTTTGTCCCGCCCATTCCTTGCTCTGGAACCCTGAGGGCGGGGTTTGCTGGAGCAGTTTTTTCACCCAATGGCTTTCACTGAGCCCAGCTCAGTGGCTCATTTTCGGGCCCCAGACAATGCCCAACATTCTCCACACTTCTGCTCAAGCTCTCCCCAAGGCAGCTCAACTGAGTGCCAAGTCCAAGAACACCAAAACATTTCACAGGTAAGGCCTTTCCAGTTTGCAGTCTCAGTGCCGCTTGTCTTCACGGTTGCCGGCGTGATTAGGTCGATCGAACACATCGAGCCTCTTGCCAGTTTTCCACTGTTTTTGTCCTCCTCCTGGGGTCCAGAAGTCCCTTGCTGGCTCCCTGTATCCTCAAAGGGATGATCATAGGCATATCCCACTGGCCAGAGATGTCTGGAGTCTTGTCTCCCCAGATTCCCCGTGCCCAGTTGCGGGGAAGCTGTTACTCAGCCGCCATCTTTAATCCAAATCTCGATATTTTCCTTTATGTCTTAACCACATCTCCATAAGAACCATAGTTTCTACCCAGCTCATACATCTATAGTTGTGTTTCTTTTAATTCCCAGAACTTTTTTGTATTTTCATCTACTTTCAGCTTTTTCATTTTGTATGAATTAGAAAACATCTTGTCTTTCAGGCTTTTTCCAAATTCTATAACAGTAAAGTCTCAATTATGAGCATTATCAACACTTTTTGCGTGTGTGTGTGTGTTAGGGTTTGAATACTTAGACAGTGTCAGTAGCAGTGAGGATATCAGATATGCTTTGCTTAGCCATTATGTTATCTTACGCTAGGCCATATTATGGAGCTTTTTCCAAACCTCTGCTGTGGCCTGCAGCTGATGTGTAGTTTAGTTTTCTCAAGTTAAAATCCTTGCATGGAGAGGCAGGCAGCATGGCTTAGATAAAAGGATATTAGAATAAAAGTCTGAAGACCTAGATTCATACTGCCTCTATAGCTTAATAACAGCAAAACCTTAAAAAAGTCCCTTGACTGTGAGGAACCTAATTTTTTGAGGCTTCTGTCTTATTTTTCTGAAACCTATCCTTTGAAAAGATCAAAACAAAAACATGTGCATTTATCTCTTGACTTCAGAGTGATTTACACATTTGGGGAGTAAAGTGGTAAAGAAATGAATATTTTCAAAAATAATTGAATAATTAATTTTAGAATAACATGGTTTAAACTTTCCACCAAAAATGTGTTTGACTTTTATACTGGTGAGTAGTTTAGGAATATTAAGTATACACACAAACTTGACACATGCCATTCATAGCCAGGTGTAGAGCAAGACCCTCAAAGGCACTGGCCTTCTCATTTAATAAGGGACAGAGTACAATTCACATGTCCTAAGACTGTGCTCTGTGAACATGTATTTACTGAACATTTAACTTTGAATTTTTAAGTGAAATGGTGTCTGGAAAACATCAGATCTTACAATAGGGAGGACACTAAGAGAAAAACAAAAGAAAAGGTAACACTCTTGAAGTCCAAGTTCAGGTCATCAATCCCATTGGAAAAGTAACCATATGTTAGTGTAGGCTACCTGCTTTGACTTAGGAAAGGTCAAAATTCTGCGTGATAGTACCAAAAATGGTACTATATAAGTCAAAGACTTTATCAGCAAGAATATTTATGAAGGAGAAGATGCAGAATTATATAATTAATGGTAATTGAATAATGTTTCTTTAGCTTGAGTGGACATTTTTGTATATTGTCACATCTCATTTCTGACACCACTTGTCAGGGCCTGGGACTGGCCAGGTCTTGGGTCCGGCTCAACTAGGTTCCGGACGCAGACTGCTAAGTTACCTTGCTCAGGTACAGTTTCTCTTAGATGCCTAAGGGCTATCTACCTTAGCTGGAGAGAGAGAGTGTGTGTCTTACAGTAAAGCAGTCTTAGAATAGATAGATCTTAGACTTTAGCAGAGCTTGGTAATCTTCAGCAGAGAGACACCGGGCTGGCGTTCTGCAGGGATAAGAGGAGACAGAGTCAGAGTAAGCGGGTCTGTGGTAGAATGTGCATGCTCCCGACTGCCTTCTCCTCCAGCCTAATAGAAGGTTGATCTCCTGCCTCTCAACACCACAGGTGTAGAGACTGCCAATTCACCACTGCTCTCACCTCGTGAGCTCTCATGCTTGTTAGGAGAGCTAAATCCCTCTCCATGCTCTTTCCACCAAGGTGTTCCATTATTGAGCTATACAGGTATTTCTTAGAACTCTCACTCCTCTTAACCATAGGATATATGGGCTGCTACAGTATATACTGCTTATGTATTTAAATATATATTGTATATAACATATTAAATGTATATTTGAATATATTTAACATTTTTCATATTATTGAGATATGGCCTCCCTCTATGCTCTACAAAAGATGGTGTATTTTTTCCTTCAGCTTATCTTTTCTTTATTGCTTGTGGGGAAATTCATTTTAACCTCTTGTATTGTTAACTTTTTTATGAGTTTAACAATTAAAAGACAGATATTATATGAAAGTTTTTGTAAACAGAAAAGGGAAATGCATGAACATGGTTTATTTGTATTAGACTTATGGATTCATGTTTTCACCTAAACATCTCTACTATACCTTTTTAGAGAATATGAGTGAGCTTCTTGGTGTGCAAATCCTAATGAGAAAAAGAAAGATTATCCTTGAAAGAAAGATTCCATGATGGTCTTGAAGCTCAAGGGCAATTGACTAATGCATTATCTGTTTACTTATTAAGGCTTTCATTGATTTTCTTTTTGTCATGAGTGCACACTAAAGTATGACTGTTCCTGAGATTGAAAATTTGTCATCCTGTTGCTTGGCACCCACTCATAAATGCTTATGAAATGATCAACTTTGTTGGAACAGAAGTCTCTTAGCAGACATAGGGAGGGCAATTACTGTTATATATTAGAGGCTATTTCTTCCTTTGGGAGAACTAGGATATTCTGAGGTGGTTTGGGATTTATATGAGAATAAGGATCTTGCTTCAAGCTTTCTGCCACATGAAAACCAGAGCTTTTAATTAGAGCTGAGAAGAAAGCCTCAATCCCAGTACAGCACAGCATGCTAAAAAGCAGACAAAACTTGTGTATAGTTGCGTGTCTTACATAGCCTTATATATAATTGTGATCTTAACACATAGGAAGAATTCATCCTTTCTACATTTTGGCAGTTTAAAAATATTCCAGATTAATGCTAATATCAAATAATAATGTATAACAAGGAAGATAAGATAAAAGGCTTGCTTAGTCAGGAGGATTATTTTTTAAATGTTGTGTGCTAAATAAATAAAAGGTTTCTGGGAATTGTGCCTTGAGTATCTGAGAAACCCTTCCAAAGCACTTTTAAGAGCAACGATTAGACCAGAGGCAGTACACCATACCACTCCATGCCAAGGGATGTTCGATTTATTTCTTGCCAAGGATCATCTTCTCTATGCCTTGAAAGACATCTGACCTACAGGAATCACCACAGTCAGGTACTTTGTACTTAAATACTTTCATGGCTAGAAGTGTTTGCCTTAGGACATGTGCCTTCTCGGGTGCAGAATGGATTAATCACAAATGGCATTCAGTGTGGACTTTGATTCAGATGCTTCTGAGAGTTCTCCATGAAAGAAGTGGTGCCATCCTGGCATGGATAGGTGGCAGTGCTGTGCCATACAGCTCAGGGAAGAGACCTCAGGCAGTGTCCTTTCATTCCATCCAGTGCATGCCTGAGAATAAAAACTAAAACTGCTCTACAGAGCAGTTGATAATACTCCACAGCCAATTCCTGCCATCTGTGGTTTGAGGAGAGATAGACTGGTAGTAGAAAAACCAGATTCTGGCAAAATCTTATCATGCTTCATCTCAGGGGTGCATCATAATTATAAACCATTGGGGTTTTCAGATGAAAAAGATAATTAGTGGCAGAGCTAAGACTAGAACTGACACTGAACCACTGGGAACTATGATCACTGTGCAATTTTAGGAGAGTTAGGAGTCCCTGGGGATTGCTGTGATGCTAATAAATGGAGTCTTCCTGGTTAGGAGCAGTGCAAAGGCATTTCCTGAAGCATGCTGCTCAAGTTTGCTGGCTGTCATTGGACTTTGTCAGTTTCCAGAAGCATGGGGAGTGTTGGCAAACCATATTTCTTCACCCTTCTGGGCATCTAGTGTTTGACCTAAGAAAGAATATCATTCTCTTTCTCCAAGGCTCTCTTGAGACATCAAAATAATGTTGGATTTTCACCTCAACATACCCCATTTATTTATTATGTTGCCTTCAATTTATCATTGATTTTGACCCAAACAGGAAGCATCAGGTTTGATTACTATGCTGGCCCAGTGCCAATTATGAGCCAGGAGACCCTGGCTCCCCATCAGTCTTCATCAGATTCAGTCCTTCTTATTGACTCCTCTTTGTTTCAATAACATTCATTGGGCTTTTCCTTGTCATGCAATTATCTAAATCTTCCCCGAGATGCATAGTGGATCTGTCTGGGTCTTTTTACTGCTGGAGCACTGGGAATAAATCCCAGTTGGTTCCCTAGTAAAGACTTAATCTTAAAAGTGGCAAGCCAAGAAGCCCTTCAAAATCTTTTGTGTGTGTCTATACTATTTCTTAGTCTCCCTCAGTAACAAAGTAACATGGGAGTAACATAAATTACACTTTAATCACATCTTTTATTATAGTCTGAGTCAAAGGCTTGTTCAGTGGGAGAACACTGTGATTACCAATCTGTCATGGTGTGTATTCACAGTGTACCAACGGCTTCACCTGTGGTGTTCCATTTTGCATTTTCATAGGAGAGTTAGGTAATTGTCTTTTCTAGGATATTCTGTGTATTATTGACCTTATCTATCCCAAAAGGACAGACGTTTTCTCATATTTAACTTTTTTTCTGAGATACTAATTGGACTCGTGTGTTAACTCAAACATGCAGCCATGTCTAGAATTAGGGCAAGGGTTCCTGAACTCACAGTCCTCCCCAACCATTTAAGTAATGGCTCCTCTGGGGAATTGTATTCATCAAGAAGTGGGTGAACTCTTTAAATTAAAATCCACCAGGCCTCTTGTTTTATGATTTGCCCTCTGGCAACCTGTATCACCTTCTTTGTGACCAGAGGGCAGAGGAGCATAATCTGCTATATTAAATTGGAAGAATCTCGGGTCTCTTCCAAAGACCTGTTACAGCTTGTTCACAATCAGTTCTAATCTCCTAGCTTCAACTGTGGCACCAAAGACAAGCAGAATACCTTAGTCTCCAGTTTGTTCAGTCCCCACTAAAACAGCCGTGATCATCTGGTTTTATTTACACCTAAAGATCATGGTTTGTGGCACACACAAAAAAATCTGTGTGTGTGTCTGTATGTAGGAGGCACAGGTATTTCTTACCTACAGGCCCATTCTTCCTAATAGGTTCATATGAAAGTTATAGAGGCCATCTGTCCATATTGTCTTTCTCTTGTCAAGTATAAACAATCATAAAATAGTAAAACTATCATTCTATAATCTTAAATTTCAATGTACTGATAAATTATTTGTGTTATAGAATGTATTTTCCATAATATGTAACATAAAATGGAATGACTGTATATCCATATGTGCCCTGAACTTTCTAAAGTGCACACTAATGCACAGGGTAACTAACATCATTCTGGCCTGGAAGGGTTTACAAGACAAGAGCTTTGGTTCTCCAGCAGTCAGTATTCCACTTGTCCTACTGGAGTCTACCAGCTGGTATTCTTTGCCTCCATGCTATCCAACAGTGCTTGGCTCTTAATTCAATCAAGGTTAGAGTCTATAAATTTCACTTACGGTGCTGTCATCCAGCTATACTAAATTAGGTTTTAATTCACATTAGTAGGAAGTTACAGTTCCATAGAAAGGAAAATATGTTATATTAAATGGCCATTATCTAATATCATTACTTCACAAAATGATTAAGATGCTAGAAAATAATTAAGCTAATCTTAAGTTTTCTAGTATTTGAAAGTATAGGAGGCAAAGGAGGTAATATATTTTTTAAGTCTGTGTGTAGCTTCTGCTACGATGACAGGAAGAAAAGAAATTCTTCTTCAATAGTTTCATTCTTATAGTTGAACATATTATCAAATTTACCTAAATTTTCTCTCCATCTCAAATTGTCTGAGATCAACATTGTTTGCATAGTGATAGTCTTTTTACCAAAACTCTCAAAGAACAACAGACCGCCAAGAGTAGGCATGTTATGAACCTTGATTGGCAGGCCTGTTAAAGAAGGGGCTGGGGTTAATTTGTGAGAAGGCTTATTAATTCAGGACTGATAGCCCAGACAGAGTTTGACACAGCTCTAAAGTCCCTCACTCAAAACTCTAGGAGCCAAATGAATTCACTTCTTAAAAAAGTAATATGGTATATAAACCATATGGAGTAAAACATAATTTATGGTCATTCATATTAAGTGGAATAAACAGAGTATAGTCTTGTTATCAGTTCAGTTCGGATTTTGTGACCACATAAGTTTGAGTTAGGTCAAATGTTGCTACAAAAAAGGTTAATGAAACACTTTGGGTTTTCAGTATTTTTAAGATTTCACAAATGATTTAATCACAAATGATTAAAGGCTCACTTACTTGTTACAGTACTCTTGGACATTTTATTTTAAATAAAAGAAATATTCCTAGCCCAGGAATCTCCATAAAGGCAATGGCTCTTTTTTCCTCCAAATCAATTTCTTCATATTGTTTTCCTAGGCAAAATGCTTGGCTATTGTGAACAGTGCTGTAGTCAACATGGAAGTGCAGATGTCTCTTTAATATACTGGTTTTCTTTCTTTTGTATATATACCCAGCAGAAAAAAAACCTGGGTCATAGGGTAGCTTTCCTTTTAATTTTCCAAGAAACCGCCATACTGTTTTCCATAATGGCTGTACAACCTTACATTGCCAATAAGAGAGTACAAGCATTTCATGTTCTCTATATCATTGCCAGCATTTATGATTGTCTCTTTTGATAATAACTATTCTAACTGAGGCAAGCTGATATTTTATTGTGGTTTTGATTTCCCTGATAATTAGTGCTGTTGAGCAATTTTTTTTCACATACCTGTTGGCCATTTATGTGTCTTATTTTGAGAAATGTCTGTTCAGGTCTTTGCCTATTTTTTAATCAGATTATTTGTTTTTTTGCTCTTGAGTTGTTTGCATTTCTTATGTACTCTGGTTATTAATACCTTGTCAAATGTATAGTTGACAAAAATATTTTCTCCCATAATTCAGGTTATTTGTTCACCTTGTTAATTGTTTCTTTTCCTGTGCAGAAGCTTCTTAGCTTGATTTAATGCTATTCATCTATTTTTTCCTTTTGTTACCTATGCTTTTGAAATCTTACCCAAAAAATATTTTCCAACATGAATGTGCTTAGAAATTCTCCAATATTTTCTTCTAGTAGTTCTATAGTTTCAGGTCTTATATTTAAATTTTTAGTCCATTTTGAGTTGATTTTTGTATACAGTGAAATAAAGAAATCTAGTTCATTCTGCAATTGGATATCCAGTTTCCCCAGCACCATTTACTAAAGAGACTATCCTTTTTCAAATGTAGGTTCTTTGTGTCTTTGTCTAAAATGAATTGACTGTAAATGCATGGATTTATGTCTTGGTTCTCTATTCTATCCCATTGGACTAAGTTGTCTGTTTTTATGCCAGTATCATGCTGTTTTGGTTATTATAGCTTCGTAGTATGATTTGTGATCATCTAGGGTGATACCTTCAGCTTTATTCTTTTTGGTCTGGATTGCTTTAGCTATTCAGGGTCTTTTGTGATGCCATACAAATTTTAGATTTCTTAAAAAATTCTTTGAAGAATTTCATTGGTATTTTGATAGAGAAGGCATTGAAACTATAGATCACTTTAAATAGTATAAACATTTTAACAGTATTAATTTTTCCAACCCATGAACATGGGCTATCTTTCCATTTTTTGCTTTGTCCTTTTCTATTTTTTTATTAATATTTATAGTTTTCTGTTTAAAGATCTTTCAATTCTTTCACTAAATTTATTCCTAGATATTCTTTTTTTTTGTAGCTATTATAAATGGGATTGTATTCTTAATTTCTTTTTCATATTGATCACTGCTAGCATATAAAACTGCAACTGGTTTTTGTATGATGACTTTACAACACACAAAATGCACTTTTACTAAATACATTCATCAGTTCTAAGAGATTTGGGTTGAAGTCTAGGTTTTTCAAAGTATAAGATCATGTCATCTGTGAACAAAGCTAATTTGACTTCTTCCTGTCCAATTTAGATGCCTTTTATTTCTTTCTCTTGCCTAATTCCTCTGGGTAGGACTTTCAGTGCTACGTTGAATAAAAGTGAAACTGGGCATTCTTGCCTTGTTCCAGATCTTAGTGGAAAGGATTTCAATGTTTACTCATTCAGTATGATATTATCTGTAGGCTTTTTATATGTGGACTTTATTATGTTGAGATATATTCATTTGATACCAAATTTGTTGAGAGTTTTTATCATAAAGGATATTGAATTTCATCAAATGCTTTTTCAACATCAGTTGAAATAGTAATATGGTTTTTGTTCTTGATTCAGTTGTGATATATTATGTTTATTGATTTGGGTTTGTTGAACCATCCTTTCATTCCTAAGATGAATCCCAGTTGATCATGATTAATAATCTTTTTAATGAGTTGTTAAATTTAGTTTGCTATTATTTTGTTGAGGAGTTTTATATCTGTGTTCATCAGAGATATTGACTATATTTTTCTTTTTTATTGTTGTGTCTTTGTCTGGTTTTGATATCAGCGTAACACTGGTGTCCTGGAATGAGTTTGGATGTATTCTCTTCTTTTTAATTTTTTGAAATAGTCTAAGTAGAATTGATATTGGTGTTAGTTCTTCTTTAAATGTATTCAATGTAGAATTCAGCAGTAAATCCATCAGGTCCTGAGCTTTTCTTTGATGGAAGACTTTTTATTATGACTTCAACCTCATTACTCATTATTGGTCTGTTCAGGTTTTCTATTTCTTCATGGTTCAATCTTGGTAGGTTGTATGTGTCCAAAAATTTATCCATTTCTTCTAGGTTTTCTAATTTGTTGTTGTATAATTGTTCATAATGGTCTATAATGATCGTCCTTTGTATTTCTTTAGTATCAGTTGTAACATTTTCCTTTTTGTCTCTGATTTCATATATTTGAGTCTACTCTCTTTTTTCTTGATCTAGGTAAAATTTTTTTGATTTTATCTTTCCCAAAAACCAACTTTTTATTTTGTTGATCTTTTATATTTTTTTAGTCTTGATTTCATTTATTTCTGCTCTAATCTTGATTATTTTTCTCTTCCTTTTACTAATTTTGGGTTTGATTTGCTCTTGCTTTTCTAGTTCCTTGAGGTGCATTATTAAGCTGTTTATGTGGAGTCTTTCTAGTTTTTGATATATGCTATTTATTGCTATAAACCTTCTTCTTAGTACCAAAATTTCCTGGGCCCATAGGTTCTAATAAATTGTGTTTCCATTTTCATTTGTTATAAAGAAATTTTTGAAAATTTCTTAGTTTCTTTATCGATCCACTGGTCATTTAGGAGCATGTTGTTTAATTTTCATGTGTTTTTACAGTTTCCAAATTTTCTCTTTTATTGATTTCTAGTTGTGACCAGAAAAGATGCCTGATATAATTTTGGCTTTTTAGAACTTGTTGGGAGTTATTTAGTGGCCTAACATATAGTCTATCCTAGCAAATGTTCTACATGCTAATAAAAAAAAAAGTGTGTTTTCTGTAGCAGTTGGATGAAATTTTCTGTAAATGTTTCTTAGGTACATTAGGTCTAGAATATAGTTTAACTCTGGTGTTTCTTTATTGATTTTCTGCCTGGATGGATATAGATGCAAAGAAATTGGTAGATTTGGTCATAGGAAAGATACATAGTTCCCTCTGGCTTATATATTTTTTTCATGGGTACATGCATGCTGCAAAGTCATTGACAAGAACGTTAGGTAAATTAGAAGAAAGTAGGAGAGCAAAAATCTTAATTCTGCTTTTATATTTAATGAGCACTTTTTAAAAACTTTTTTAAATCTTTATAATAATTCCTATAATCTCAGCAGTTCCGTTGGTATATCTAAAGTGAAGATGATCTTTTCTTACACATCTTATCTTCCATAGGGATTCCTGAAAGCTGTCTAATCTCTTTTTTGGAAGGAGAAAGCATTGAATTTGTACAACTTTATTTTCCTGTCCATGTTTTCTCTAACCTTTTCTGAGATTTAAACTTACTTCTCAAAAACAGAAGCAGTCTCTTTCCAATTTGGCATGTTGGGTAGCTATTCTTACCTTGCTCTTCTTACCTTGGATGTGCATGTTTGTTACAGGGATCTCTTTTAAGGAGGCAATTTGGTTTAATTTTATGAGGTTTGACAGTTAAGTACACGAACTTCCCACCATGTACTTACACTAGCACTGTACAAATCACTCAGTAAGTTTATAACTTTGCTATATCCATGTCTCACAACTGTGTAGATGTTGATATGTGGCAGTGCTTTGCTGAGTGGCATTCCTTATTGGCTGTGGCTTGTTTTTTGTGTGTAATCATGAGAATATAAGCACTTGAATTAGAGCAAGAAACATTAAATTTCTTGCTAAATTTGGCAGGAGTGGAAATGAAATCAGAGACATGTTAGTCCAAGTTTATGAGGACAATGCCATGAAGAAAATGGCAGTATACAAATGGATTAAGCATTTTTCTGAAGGGAGAGAAAGCATCACTGATGAAGAGAGGTTAGGGCAGTGAAAAAAACATTGCAAAAACTCATTTAATTGTACATCAAAATTATCAACTGACTGTGAGAAGCATAGGAGACCAAATCAACATTCATAAATAAACAGGAAAATTTGAACTGAAAATCTTAGTATGAGAAAGGTGTGTGCAAAAAATGGTCCTGAAGAAGCTTAAAGGAGTTGACATTTGCCAAAACCTTTTGGAGAGGCAAGATGATGTGTTGGGGCTATGTTGTCACTGGTGAGGAAAACATCGGTGTCAGTACCATCCCAAAACGAAGCATCAAAATGCACAATAGAAGTTGGCCAAACTCCATGACCAAAAAAGTACTGTCAGTCCAAATCAAGAGTCAAAATAATGTCGCTAACCCTTTTTAATATCAAAGGGACTACTCATTATGTACCAGCGGGACAGTTAACCAACTTTACTATTTGGAAGCACTGAAAAGACTTCATGAAAAAGTTAGACAAATATGACCTGGACTTTTCACCAATAATTCATGGTTCTTACATCATGACAATGCACCAGCTCACACAGCACTGTCTATGAGGGAGTTTTTAGCCAGTAAAAAAATAACTGTATTGGCACACCCTGCCTACTCACCTGATCTGACCCCAAATAACTTTTTTTCTTTACCTGAAGATAGAGGAAATGTTGAAAGGAAGACATTTCAATGACATTCAGAATATCAAGAGTATTACGATAGCAGCTCTAATGGCCATTCTAGAAAGAGTGCCAAAATTGTTTCAAAGGTGCCAATGTTAGTGCATAACTTCCCAAGGGGACTTCTTCAAAGGCAGCCATAGTGATATTCAGCAATGAGGTATGTAGTACTTTTTCTAGGATGACAGTTGCCAGACCTTATGTTTATTTATCTGACAAATAAAGATGAAATAGGATTATTGGTATTTCACATCTGGCCAGTGTGTCTTATACAATTGGTGCCTGTTATCCTTTTTGTTAATTAATATTTGATGTTGATTTGGATCATGTTCATATAAATTTTTAAAAACTTTATTATTTTAAAAATAACACTGAGAGGAGGAGACAAGGTGGCGGACTGAAGCCAGCTTTTTCCACAGAGGCTCCCGTCCAGAAGGAGAGTTAAGGGATGGAAATTTAGTAAGTAACCTGGAGGATTCAAGCTGTACCAAGAGAGAAGGTTGAAGAACGCACATCAACACCACTGAGACGAGCTGAGACCACAAGGTCGCAAACAAAAGCAAAACGGCTCACTTCTAGATATTCTGAAGCCACACCCCCTGTCTCCCTTGGAACAAGAGGAGGCCACCCGTGAGTAAAGGATTTGCATAACACTGCTCACAAACCGGGAAAGCTTCCAGGTGTGACAAAAAAGCACAGGAAGAGGGGTATTAGAATACACACCTCCAGCAGCAAAGACATTTGAACTCAGAACAGCTGTCTTCTGCAGGCGATTTTAGCAGAAACAGACAGAATCCCACAAAGTTGTCCTGTCCTGTTCTGTTCTGTTAGCAACATTAATCAGGGGCAGGGCTAAGTCTGAGTGAACACCCCCCCCTTCATCAAGCATCCAAGGATGTCAGGCCTCACCTCCTCCAGCTAGATAGTGGCAGACTGCAGAGGCCTAGCAGATTTCCTTGCAACTCAGGCAGGTGCAAACCCCTGGAGTATCTGTTCACTACAGGCAACTGGGTCACCCATCTGCAGAGACACCAGTGACTGGGTCCGACAGAGTGGCAAAGAGGGGTAGGAGACATCAACCTTCCCAGACTGATCTATTTGCTGGGTGGCTTCTCCTGACTCCACTCAGCACTGGAGTAAGCCATATCAGTGTAGTCACCAGCCCCCTGAGATCCAGTCCCCAGAGACTGCTTGAATTCTCCCACCAAGACAGGTGCCGATTGAGACAATTGATGGACCTTCTGAACTGAACCAATAGACTGAGGACTTTTCAGGCGGTGCCCTGGGTGTGCAGTTGTGGGAAGGTTTGATTTTCCTTATCTAATTGGTGCCACAGGTGGGTGGGCAGGGTGACTTAACCACTGGTTTTTCCCCGCAGCTGAGACTTCAACCCAGAGTAAATGTTACACTAGGGTCGAATAGAAACCAGCTGAAAACAAGACAGAACCACTGAGCCCCA
>CAUYPK010028006.1:0-12579 GCA_963574355.1 Loris lydekkerianus
GTCTCTAAAATAAAATAAAATAAAATAAAATAAAATAAAATAAAATAAAATAAAATAAAATAAAATAAAATAAAATAAAGTTGGTTTATAGTAGATAAAATATAAATTTTAACTACCCTGCCCTCAATTTAAGCAAATATAGGCCAAAGAAAGGTGTTGTAAATTGTGAAACATACTGTTAAGTGAGATTAATTTATATTTGTAGAATTGGTAGTTCAGAAATCTAGGGGATTTCCCAGACCTTAAAATTTGGGGAGAAAAACTGTATAAATTAGTACTATATCATAGATGCTCATAGTTTATATATTTTACAGACTTGAAACTCCAGAATCATTATATTAACAACAACTATATTCATGTAGAAGCATATGCATTATGTGTTACCTGTTATGTGTAATCACTCAAACATTTAAATAAAAAAATACCTGTGCATTTAGAATATTAAGTACTTACCTTTCCAAAAAATGGTGAAATTCAGTCTGGTTTGTTTCTGTTTCAGAATAATTAGTGATACAGTTTTTCTCTTTCCTTTTAGGGTTAACATTTCTGAAATAAACAATCCAAGATTTGATTGACATATTGGGATACACTAATTATCTCTCAACACATTTTGACATGTGAAACAAATTATCACGATTTTCCCTAAAATAATATTTCTTTAAAAAATACATTTCAAAAACTATCACGATCAAAAATTAACCTTCATATGAAATATTCAATAATATAACATGTTATTTCGTCAGCATTTATACTAGAAGTAATTCATATAAGAAAATAAAATTTTTGCTATTTTAATCCTCTTCTAATAATGCTGAATTCTCAGAACAGTAAATTTATCGTGTTTGAAGAAAGGTCAGAGATTGCATTCATTTTATCTATAATGTTTTATTCACATATTGTCCTATTATTCATATTAATCCAAACCTAAAAATATTTTTAAACTGAAAAATAAATGATGCTTATAGAAAAGGGATCCTAAATTGGAAACATATCTTTGTTCAAATTTTCAACTTAGAAAACTATTCTGTGCATGTTTAAAATGAATATATTTTATTAAGTGAAATAGTGTTTAAATACTGCATAGGTATTCATTCATTTGTCAGATATGATGATCAAATATAGTTATTTATTTATTCAATAAGCATTGATTTAGGGCCTACTGTGGGCCCTAAATCATGTGGTTAACAAAGTGATTCTCTAATACCTTTCTACTTGATTAACCAGGACACAATGTTCCATGACATACCATAGCAGATTGCACATCTGCTATAGATGAATCAGACATCATTCCTGTATTCTGTCTTGTGGGTAAAGACATAAGCAGTTAATCATGAAACGGAATGGCAGGTGCTGTGCTAGTGGAAAGCCCAGGGAGATGGGAAAAGTGGAGGACAGAGCAGCTACAACTAACTTGAAAGGAGAGGGCATCCAATTCAGAGTCAACATCTAGAAATGAAGTCCAAATTCATTCTCAAAAGATCTGTACCATAAAGACAGATTAGAGGTGTTGGGAAATGGAGGGGGTCACAGTGGGAATAGGAGGAGTGTTGATAAGAAATAGAGCTAGATCATGTCGTCTACGAAGAGTGAAAGTTTGATCTCTTCTGACTGTATGTGGATACCCTTGATCACCTTTTCTTCCCTAATTGCAATGGCTAAAACTTCCATTACAATGTTAAAGAGCAATGGAGACAATGGGCAACCTTGCCTGGTTCCTGATCTAAGTGGAAATGATTTCAATTTAACTCCATTCTATATTTGTCTTTTTATGTATGATGCGATTCTTGGATGCAGCAGATATCTGGCTGAGTTTTTTGTATCCAGTCAGCCAACCTGTGCCTCTTTAGAGGACAATTTAAACCATTCACATTAAGTGAGAATACTGACAAGCCTTTTGAGTGTCCGGTGGGCATTTTTAATCCTTTTGCGACTGTGGAGTTGGAATTTGATCAAAATTTTCTGGGTGGGTTTACTTTTGTGATGGAGGATTAGATTACACTAGTCTTTATGGAGGATGGGTCTCAGAATATCTTGGACAGCTGGTTTAGTTATGGCAAATTTCTTCAACATGTGAATGTCATTGAAGTATTTAATTTCTCTGTCATAAATGAAACTCAGTTTAGCTGGGTCCAGGATCCTAGGTTGAAAGTTATTTTGTTTTAGGAGATTAAAAGTCGATGACCATCCTCTTGTAGCTTGAAAGGTATCACAGAGAGACCTGCAGTTATTCTAATATTCTTCCCCTTGTAGGTGATGGTTTTCTTTCATCTGGCTGCTTACCAAATTTTCTTCTTCATATTAACTTTAGTGATATTAATTATGATGTGTCTGGGGGATGTCTTATTTGGGTTGAGTTGTGCTGGAGTTCTAAAACTGTCTGCTATCTGAAATTCAGAATCTCTTGGCATGTCTGGAAAGTTCTCCTTCATAATTTTATGGAGAAGAGACTCTGTGCCTTGTGAAGCCACGTCATCACTTTCGGGGATCCCTATAAGACGAATATTGGTTTTCTTCGAATTATCCCAGAGCTCTCTGACAGAGTGATCTGTTTTTGCCCTTCATTTCTCATCCTCTTTGAAAGTTTGGGAGTGTTCAAAAGCTTTATCTTCAATTTCAGTAATCCTTTCTTCTGCTTGCTCCATTCTGTTACTGAGGGATTCTACTGTGTTTCTCAGATCTTTGTGGGCTGCAACTTCTTGTCTCAATGTGTCAAAATCTTTGGTCATTTGGTCTTTGAATTCGTTGCATTCTTGAGACATCTTTTGGGTTGCTGCTTGGGATTCTGATTCAATCTTATTTGCTATCCAGATTCTGAATTCGATTTCTGACATCTCAGCTATTTCTTTATGCATAGGATCTTGTGCTGTGTCTGCCCCATTGATCCTTGGGGGAGTTGATGTACACTGATTATTCATATTGCCAGAGTTTTTCTGTTGATTTCACCTCCTGATTGTTCTTCACTGTTGCCTCTGGCTGTGCTTAGAGTTGGGGAGATGTTTCTCCAAGATTAGACACCAGCGGGATCACTCTATTGCTGGATCTTTGTAGAAAGTGACCCTGTGTAGTTCCTCTTGGACTGGCCTATCCAGGGAGTTCTGATTGTGGAAGCAGCTCTGGAGTGTGACACACCTGGATCCAGCAACAGGGCAGGAGGTGGTGCACACGGTTCTGGGAGTGTCTGGTGCCCAGTGACTTTGGCACATAGAGCCCAAGGCTCCAGAGTATCTGGCCAGGAGAAGGGCTCTGTGCAGAGGCAGGGAGGGCTCCAGAGGGCACACGGCTACCAGAGTCCCTAGCCTGATGAACGGGCCGGTGCGGAAGAAGGGAGGGTACAGGAGGGAGGAAGCAGGGTTGTGCGGCTCCCACAGTTCCTGTTTAGGGCATGTGGAGTCCCGGCGGGCTTAGGTCATGGGTCGGAGGTCATAGCGCAGCTTGCATGGAGGTCCAGGTGGCGCCAAGCCCAGGAGTTTGAGGTTGCTATGAGTTGTGATTCCAAGGCACTCTACCCAGGGCAATAGCCCGAGGTGCCAGTGTGCCAAAACCCATCTCACTCTGCCCCTGAGGGTTAAGGCTGTAAGGCAGTTCGGTCTCCGCCTTTAGGCTTTTTAGTCCCTAGGTTACTAGCTCCTGCCAGTTCCTTGCTCTGCAACCCTGAGGGAGGAGCTTGCCAGGGCAGTTCTCTCACAATGGCTCCCTGCAGCACACAGCTGAAAACTATTAGCTTCGTCCAGCTCAGTGGCTCAGTCTGGGACCCTAGACAATGCCCAAAGTTCTTCACACTCCTGGTCAAGCTCTTCCCATGGCAGTTCAACTGAGTGCCAAGTCCAAAAACACCAAAACAGTTCACAGGTAAAGCCTTTCCGGTTTGCATTCTCACTGCTGCTTGTACTTATGACTGCCGGCAGGGTTAGGTTGATCAAACACACACAACCACTTGCCAGTTTTCCACTGTTTTTGTCCTCCTCTTGGGGTCCAGAAGTCCCGTGCTGACTCCCTATATCCTCAAAGGGATGATTACAGGCAGATCCCACCAGCCAGAGATGCCTGGAGTCTTATCTCCCCAGACTCTCCGTGCCCTATTGCAGGGAAGCTGTTACTCAGCTGCCATCTTGCTCCATCTTTTCGTAATTTTTCTATTGATAAAATAAATTAGTATAGTAAAATAACGCTAGAAATTTTAATTTAATCTCCTCAAACAATATAAAGGACCAAAGTTATTCAATTCTTTATTAAATTTTTAAAATCTATTAACATGTGTTTAGTGAATGAAACTATAAATTATTTACCTATAGAATAATTAAATTTAGCCTACATAGGCACAGGTGATTTTAAAAGATACAATAATTTAATTGAGCTTGGCACCTGTAGCTCAGCGGTTACTGCGCCAGCCATAGATACCGAGGCTGGCAGCTTCAAACCCAGCCCAGGACTTGCAAACAACAATAATGACAACTTCAACAAAAAAATAGCTAGGTGTTATGGTGGGAACTTGTCGTCCCAGCTACTTGGGAGGCTGAGGCAAGAGAATTGCTTAAGCCTGAGAGTTTGAGGTTGCTGTGAGCTGTGACGCCATGGCACTGTACCTAGGGTGACATGGTGAGACTCTGTCCCCATCCCTCCCACAAAAGAATAATCTAATTGAATTTATTATTTTGAATGTTTATGCTTCTATTCTCTAAAAGAAGTCCATACTATCTTAAATTATTCCAACAAATTTTCCAGTATTATGTGAGCAGATAAATATAACTTCTTACTTCTAAAAAAATAAAAAATAAATAAAATGCAAGAGATGAATAAATTATCTTAGATAACAAAAATGGATCACATGGTATACAACTTTTATTTTTGAAACAGTCTAACTCCATTGCTGAAATGCAGTGGTGTGATTATAGCTCACCTCCAACACCCGTGTCCTCCCACTTCAGCCTTCTCAAGAGGCAGGAATATAGGCTCATATCAAGATAGGCTCATATCATCTTGCTGGGTGAATTGTGTTATTTTCTGTAGAAATAAGGTCTTGCTATGTTATCCAGGCTGGTTTTGAACTTGACCTCAAGAGATCCTCCTGTCTTGGTCTCCCAAAGCCCTGGGTCTATAGTCATGAGCTGCCATGCCCAGCCTGATACACACTTATTGACCTGATTCTAAATGATACCAAGAATAAGTGGGGTGGTGCCTGTGCCTCAGTCAGTAGGGTGCCAGTTCATATACCAAGGGTGGTGGTTTTGAACCTGGCCCCAGCTGAACTGCAACAAAAAATAGCCAGGCATTGTGGAGGGTGCCTGTCATCCCAGGTACTCGGGAGGCTAAGGCAAGGGAATTGCCTAAGCCCAAGAGCTGGAGGTTGCTGTGAGCTGTGATGCCATATCACTCTACCAAGGGCAATAAAGTGAGACTCTGTCTCTAAAAAAAAAAAAAAAAAATAGAACAAATGATTACTGATAAAGAAATAAATGCATAGATACACATAGATACACACATAAAGGGCGACAAAGGGAGACTCTGTCTCAAAAAAAAAAAACAAAAAACAGATCTACAGTTGTTACAATTTTCATGTGCTATGGAAATTCCATAAAATAGGGTTGTTGTCCAAAAACATCTATATTAACTGAAGATCCAGATCTAATTTCCCAAGAAGATACGTGTGTGAGTGTTTGAGAGACAGACATGAGGAGAGGAAGAGACAGAAGGAAAGAAAGTAGAAGAGAGGTGTATTTTGAGAGGTAATATTTCACCCTGAGGAATGAAAATTCCAGGACCACTGGTTGGTAGCAGGGATTTCCTGACAATAACTGTCCAACAGTAGCTGGTAGACTAAAAGTGCAAAAAAAAATTCTAGCTTTGTGCAGGCAAAATATACTGCAAATTTGCGTACAAGCATTATTTTCTTTTAAAAATAATTTGAATACTTGCTTTTAGAAGTCAAGTTGCACAGAAAATATTAATAATTTACACTTGTAGGAATTGTTAACCAGGTGCCACATAAAATGCTTTATTGGTGTCTTGGGAGTTCTGTTCCTATTTAGTGGCTATTGAATCTATGTGTATTGACTGGTTTATACTGATTATTTAGCCTTTCATCAATTTTTGTGAAATTAATAAATTGACAGAACAGTTTCCTTGTCAATTGGAGTCAGACTTTGACACGCAATTTAGAATACTCCCGTATAGCTGGATTTTTTTGGCCTAGAAATAGTTTAGACTTACATAGCTCATGTATTTTGGCCCCCAGTGAGCCTGCTCTCTCAACAATCTCTGACATAAACTTCCCGTCTGTAGTGAGCCCATGGTAGGTCTGAGACAGCCCGGAGACATAGACCAGTATCTGAAGCACTCTGGGCAGGAAGAGCGCTGAGTGCCAAGGTGGCCTGTGACCCCGGCTACTGGAGAAAACGCTCTTGGTTTTTGGTTACTATCACCAGGCAGGACTCTCAATAGCTTCAGTCTGCCCTGACTCTTAAATTACAGGAATGTCCCCTTAAGAAATGTAGGGTATCTTTGCTGAGCTGTTTCCAGTCAATTATTTGTGTTCTCATTTCGTGAGATCTTTGCACTACTCATTTGCTATTTTGGTGGTGAACTAAAATGAAACACTCAAGATGCCAGTCAGAATTAACATTCTTGCTAGTCTTCAAAGCCAGGCCAGCACTTTGTGGTCTAACTCAGCTCATGTGCCATTCCACAAAATAAACAGGACTGGCTAAAATCTTTCTGTACTCCACTGCATTTGTCAGTGGGAAGGTCAAATGAACAATCACAGGCTATATTAAGAACAATAATCATATAAATGTAAGTACATGTTGGGGGGAGAAAAAGGATACGAATATAAGACATATAGGGAAAAGAATATATTTATCTAAGACACTTTAGGATGTTAGATACATCTACTGGTGAAAAACAATTCTATATCCCTAATATCTCCATGAGCACCAAAGGAAATAAGGTCAGCTTCGCCTCAGTTAAGTCTTTGTAACTTAGTAACCATAAAAATGTCTGTAGAAAAGCTACCTCCCCCAGAGTGCCAACTACTTAATGCGGATGAGATAGGGATGGTTGATGACCCTGTCTTGTGTGTCATCAATGTAATTACACATATCCTCAGGGTGCCACACATAAGCCATGCAACAAATCTGAACATTTTCCCCCAAACATCCATTTTAATCAAATATTTGGGAATAGGCAACACCCGTAGCTCAGTCGGTAGGGCGCCAGCCACATATACTGAGGCTGGTGGGTTCAAACCCAGCCCATGCCTGCTAAAACAACAATGACAACTGCAACAAAAAAATATCTGGGCATTGTGGCGGGCACCTGTAGTCCCAGATACGTGGGAGGCTGAGGCAAGAGAATGGCTTAAGCCTAAGAGTTTGAAGTTGCTGTGAGCTGTGACGCCGTGGCACTCTACCCAAGGTGACATAGTGAGACTCTGTCTCAAAACAAACAAACAAAACCCCAAAATATTTGGGAACAAATGAAAGATTTTAACTTTTCTATAACATACATATTTTCTCATCAAAATCAACATGGACATATGTGAAGTAGAAGAGAAATTTATGTGAATTTCAAAAACTAAAATATAGATAATTTTAAGGAAATGCCAGAGGTTCAGAGAGCAGTTTGCCCATTTTACAGTATCCACACATCCTTATGACATTAGAGATACCGTATATTAAAGAAAATGTTTGCGAGGCATTGGTACGGGATTTAAAGTCAGCATTATAAAAGATTACTTAGCAAATACTTCTGCTACCAACTAGAGAAGCCAGGGAAGCATGCACTCAGTGCTGTACATTTACATTTAGTAAAGGTGCATTAGATGCTGCTCACACCACTCTCAGATGCTCCTTACTTGGACAGGGAACATGTGCCCAGCTCCTGGAAATACTGGCTGCTTGCCCCTGTGGTTGAGAATTGCTTTCCCCCAAGGACCATGTTACCTGGAATGTCATAGCCGCCTCCAGGCAATGTATGGCTGGCTGATAAAGAAGGGCTTCTCGCACTGCAGGACTGTCCCTGGGTCAGACCCCACACTAAAGGGTGAAGCTAGATTCCAACGAAGACCTAATCCACGCTTATCGTCCTCCAAGATGTAGCTGGCTTTCATCGCTCCTTGTCTCCGGAGAGTTCTCTGAATAAATCACTGAATTCTCGAATACACAAGAACTGCTTGTGGAGAATCAGTCCCAGGCATCATGTTCCTGCCTGTTTGCACGGCTCCTCCTCCGTCTGTGATGTGCTTAAACCCCTCTGTAGAGCATCCTCATTTTACACAGCCAGGGTTTTCTGAGCTTCTACCCTCCCCTTGGTTCATCTGTCTGAATACTTTCTCCCACAAAAATGCCTGGCTCCTTTACAGTTTCTTTATCGCTCTGCCTTTCACTTGACCTTCTCCTTCTCCCTGGATTGGTCTGGGTGAAGCATTATTTTCCTGGGCCTGGAAGGGAACTTCAGAGATAATTGCAGAGTGTCTGAGCATACAGACAATCAACCCATTTCAATGTTTTACCATCCTTAAAATTAGCACATTTATATTTATGTCTAATTAACATGTATTTTTCTTGACTTTAAGCCCATTTTTCTGGTTATGGATCTAGTTACTTGTGCACATAAAGAATGGCTCCCGAGCAGGTCCGTTATAAAGATTGACCCCTGAGGTCTGTGTCTGGGTGGTTTTGCTAAAAGCTAGTTCTTCAAAAGCCAATACACCAGGTTGCTGAGTTTACTTGTTTCTTCTTTCTTAAGCTATTTACTTTTAATTGGCTGGTTCTTGTTTGGTTTTCAAAACAGGCCTACAGATCCAGACAAACAGAATATTCTTTTCTTTTTTTAAAAAAAAACAGTCTCAATTTGTCGCCCTTGGTAGAGTGCCGAATGTCACAGCTCACAGCAACCTCAAATGCTTAGGTTCAAGCAATTCTCTTGCTCAGGCTCCCTAGTAGCTGGGACTACAGGTGCCCGCCCCAATGCCTGGCTATTTTTAGAGATGAGGCCTCGCTCTGGCTCAGGCTGGAATATTCTTTATAGAACTTTTCTGTGGGTATCATGCAAAATAGCCAACCAAGATTAAATGCTTATAAGAAACGAGTACATTCTACAAATTGATCATTCTAAGGATTATGTTTGGCTTTTAAGAACCTGTCTTTTGGACAAGAGCTTCCTTCTGTTACATACCTGAGATACATATTCTTGATTTTCCTTTTTATTTTCCAATATTTAAAACTAATTTCTACCTATCCATAATCATCTAAACTTTATGAATGTCAAAAACATTGGGATTTAATGTGTTTCTAAATATGTTCAATTTTTTGTTATTTTCCTATGTACTAGGATACATATTATTTACCACTTAAATTTTTCTATGTCATCCTGTAAATAAACTACTTGAGAAGTCCAAGGTAAAGATTTTGTTTTCCTTTTTAAGAATTTTTTTTTTTTTATTTTTTGAGATGGGAATGACACTTTTCCACTGATGGTAAGGACTATGAATTATTCACGACTAGCTGGAAAAGAGCCTGCAAGTATTTATTAAAAGACTGAAAAAAAAAAAAAATTCTGGTAATTTTCTTTATCTTTTTAAATATTTTTCTATTTTCTTCTAGAAATTTTCTTAAAGAAATAATCATCCACGAAGACAAAGATTTGCTGAGACATTAATTAGAGTTTTATGAAATTTTAAATGAGAAGAACAGGAGTAGGTCTGGTATCAGAAATAGATGAATTCAGAATTCAAAGTTTGCAGTCAATAATTCAACCTCTCTTTGCCCCTAGATTCTATTCTTCTTCATTTTTTTTTTTTTTTATGGTGGTCCCCAGAACAATATTTCTACATCTGACACTCAGCCATTGACTCAAATTTGTTAAGAGAGCCAAAATATCTTGATTATTTTAAACTAAGAAATATCTCTGACAGAGCAGAAACAATCCCACCCAAATCATAGGTTGAGAATAAATGAAAATTAGTGCCTACAAGGAAATTTGCCATAAAAAAAAACATTGTCTAGATACAGAAACTAAAGATGCCTCTCTACAAATGACATTAACTTGTGATGAATTTCAATGTAGCCATTACAAGTCAAATTGTTAAGAAACGTTTCATTATACAAGAAAATATTGAAGACTAAATATGACATTAAACAAAAGCTGGGGAAGTAGCCAAGTGTGAGTGCCTGAGGCAAAGTAGATTTTGACCCCTGAAGAATGAAGAGCCTTTTGAGCTCAGGGACAATGGAGAGAAAATATTAAGTAAGACCAGAGAGACGGGCAGAGGCCAGATTATGAAGCGTTTCTAGACCAAAACACTTATTTCACTTTTTGTGCCAGGTTCCGTGAAAGGCATTATCAAATGTCTAGCAGTAAGTTTGCAGGATACAATAAATATTTTAAATTTAAAAGAACAATGTGACAAATGTGTGTAGAATGAATTATTATAGAAGGAGGTAAGTAGGAATTAACATTATTTCCCTGGGAAAACTAGCACTCTGCTTTCTGTTTAGCTGTATATGTAATCCATATCCGATTATCTCACCCCCAGCTTTTTAAGTATTTAGCACTCTACCACATACACATCCGTGTCCTTGGGAGCAGGGAACATGTCTGTGTACCTTGCGGCTCTTTCTACATCTAATATATACTAGGCAAGGGGTGTTTGTAAAAACCTTGGTTGTGTGTTTCAACACAAAGTTCATGATTGCAAAGATTGGAAACTTTCTATGTGTTTTTTAACACCACATATATTTCAACTTTTTTTCTATTACCAAATATTACATCAATCAAGAAAGCAATTTCATCTTATCAAGCAGGACTTTTGGATTTTAAACAATTAATTCAATAATTTTTGAGAATTTATAGAACCCAGATTATATTTGTAAAAAACTGTCATAAGTAATTTTTAAAAATAGCATTCATGTAAAAATTGACTTGACTTTCATCATTATCTCTGTTGTGTTTTGGAAATTAATAACATTTTTATAGGTAGATACAACATAAAATCATTAAGAAGATCAATAAAATAGTCTATTTGTCATAAATTCTCACAATGTCGAAGTTGTTTCCCTGTTATCAAAGCATATATATAGTCAATGTTTTCTATGTTTATATATAAATTTGAAAACAAAAATGATTGAGATTTTTTATAAGTGGAAAATATTAGGTGTAGCAGCCCAAATGGCCTATGGCTAAGAGGAGTCAGAATTATAAGAAATACCTGTAGAGCTCAATGGAACACCTTGGTGAAGAGGGCATGGAGAGGGATTTAGCTCTCCTGACAAGCATGAGAGTTCATGAGATGAGAGCAGTGGTGAATTGGCAGTCTCTACACCTGTGGTGGTGAGAGGCACGAGATGAGCCTTATATTAGGCTGGAGGAGAAGGCAGTCGGGAGCATGCGCATTCTATCACAGACCGGCTTACTCTGACTCTGTCTCCTCTCCTCCCTGTAGAATGTCAGCACAGCGTCTCTCTGCCAAAGATCACCAACCTTCACTAAAGACTAAGATCTATCTATTCTAAGACTACTTTACTCTCTCTAAGACTCTCTCTTTCTCTCCTGTGAAAGTAGATAACCCTCAGGCACCTAAGAGAAATTGTTCCTGAGTAAGGTAGCTGAGCGGTCCATATCTGGAACCTAGATAACCTGGCCAGTCCTAGGCCCTGGCAAGCGGTGGCAGTGGTGGGCTGTGTCTTCTGGGCCTCAGAGTACCTTATTCCTGCCTCAGATACTGTATTTGTTCACTACATTTTAGTGGCCTGTTCATTTGCCTGTTTCCCCAACAAGATCATAAACGTTTTAAGGGTAGGGATTGTGTCTTGTCTCTTTGGCACATGGTAGACACTCAACTAATATTAATATTTTAAAGTAAATGATCATTTATATATTTATTTTTTCATAGTAGCAGATTGGAAAATCAAAGTCTTATCACTTAAGTAAAGTATTCAGGGAACTACAGTAATGTAATTTGTTAGTGCTATCCCATGGTAAGAGGAATTTGAAGCATATTTAAAGGAACACACATGTGATATACAGCATTTTTTGTGAAATATGACCATTTGGCACTACCTTAGAGAAGCCTCCTTTGGATTGTTCTCAATTATACATTTGTGAAGGGGAAAAAATGGGAGTGGGGAGATGAACCTGCATATAGGCAAATTGACATCATTTGTCCTTGAATTGTATTTCAGCCAAAGAGACTCAAGTCTACGTTTACATAGCCAAATAGCATTTAATGCCACTTGCGGGCATTTCAAAAATGTTATGGAAAAAATTATTCTCAGATTTCTTATTTAATAACATGGGAGGCTGCCAGCAATGAGAAAATGCCAGACCTATTTCAGTTTTGAGGTTTCAAATCTAATTTACTCAAAATCAAATCTTATCAGATCCCCTAAAAATTAGTTGCTACTGGAGCTTTATAGAAGTGTATCATTTATACACCCATTTATACTTGCAGAAATGATGCTAACAACTTCTTGTAACCTAAGTGTTTTTTTTTTTTTTTTTTTTTTTTTTTTTTTGTTTTTTTTTTTTTAATTCACTGAAACTTTGTTTATATTTATTTTGGTTCCCAACAAAAAAAAGGCAACC
>CAUYPK010028009.1:0-14174 GCA_963574355.1 Loris lydekkerianus
ACAGTGCATCTTAGAATGGGTACAGGTGAAACTTAATAAAGGCAGAATACAAATGTCTACATACAATACCTAAGAAAATGCCATGAAGGCTACATTGAACAGTTTGATGAGAATATTTCAGATTGTATATGAAACCAGCACATTGTACCTCTTGATTGCACTAATGTACACAGCTATGATTTAACAATAAAAAAAATAATAAAATAAAATGGAAAAAAAAAAAGAAACTTCCCTAAGCTACCCTCTATTTTTATAGACAAAGAGACCAATATACAGCAAGTGATTTACCTAAAGGCACGTTATTTCTACATCTGAAATAGAAGTAGGGGCCTTAACATCAAACTCTATGCAGTTCCCTTAGTCCTAAACTAGCTGTAATGACATTCCTTCTATTTATTTTTATATAAACAAAGAACCTCCACATTTATGTCTATGAAAATGAAAAATAGGAATTAAATGTATGCTGAACCCTATTTCATTATAGAAATTGGGCATGTTTATCAATGGATACATGAACTGACTAGTGAAAAAAATAAGTAGCTGCCAGTTTCATGGGAAATGTCCTTTCAACAAAACTTTACTTTTATTTAGAATAATTGTTTCAATTTTTTGTTGTTGTTTTGAGCATTTATATCTGTTTTTTCATTTATAGTCATGTAATCACAGGAAATTACAAAATAATTTAAGGTCTAGTATGTATTTTTGTCATAGAAAAATGTGATAAGTTTTTTTTTTCAAAAATAGAACAAAATAAGATAAAATTAGGAATGGGAAAGTAAAATAGAAATATAAGTACAAGGAGCTAACAAAACTATGTCAAACTTCTAACTAATAAGAACTAACATATACATTTTTAATTAATTTTTACGATGTCTATAAGTCATTTAAAATATTTCAAGGTATGTAGTATGTTTGGTTTATTCCAGTTAGTCTGAACTTTAACTATAGAAGAAGTTAGTTGCATTTATCAAAAAATTTACAGTTCTGGGGTGGTCACACAGTGATTTAAAAGGAAAATCTCCCCACAGCACCACCAAAATAAATAAATAGAAAACGCTTAATTAAAACGCAACTAACAAAAGTGCCCTGCCATGCCTCCATCACAAGCAAGCCTTTCTAAATGAATATTGTGAATGTCAGAGTGGGTTTTTAACTAATAGAAATATTGACCTGCTGATGTGGAGGATAGATATTAGAAATTGGCTCTTTGACATAATTAAAGGAATTCAAGATGTATAATCTGGCTAAAAATACTTTAGAAACTTATCTATATTTCTAAGAACAAAATACACAAAACCTTTATTTTTGCACTTAGGGATAGTGCCCTAGGCTTTCCCTGAACCCTGACTCCAGCCATTGGTTTAACAGCAATACTAGATGGCTGGTACTGATTATTCATTAATAGAGTCCTGCCCAATATGCTGGAATGTTGTTGTTGCCCTTAATGGAATATTTTGGACAAAGAATAGTTGAAGCACCTTACTCATCAGATACAATGTCAGGGTATGTGGCACAGCTCCTGGGTGAAGGGCTCAGCTACAACTTGGAATTTATACAACAAATGCAAACAATGTAACCCAATTGTATGTACCCTCATATTAATCTGAAATTTTTTTTTAAAAATGTAACTTTTCCATTACCCCCCACCCCCTGCCCCACTTTCCTCATGTTCCTTTGCAGCCAGTCCCCTTCTTGTACCCCAGGCCCAGATAATCACTCACCTGATTCTTGCCACTAATGCTTTGCCTTCTCTAAAATTTCACATAAATGGAATCGCACAATACAGAGGGGGGGGAATAATTGAAGCATATAAAAAAGGAGAGTTGAAGCTGCTTTGCTACTAAATATTTGTTTCATTAATATCTGCATGGTGGCCAAATTTGGTAAGTTGAGTTTGTGAGGAATGACTGTCACTCCTTCAATCATTTTTGTGTTTACCAGTACCATATTCATCACCATTTGACTGTGCTGTGCTTGAGCAGATTGTCATAGGTCAGTTGGCTAAATAAATGATGGAGAGTGTCAGTTGCTAGAGTGTTTGGATTCTATGGTACACATTTAACAGAATAATGCAATCACATTAGAAATTACATTTGCAACAATTTAAACATACAGGGGAAACAGTAGGTGTCAACTTCAAAATGTATGATGAGGTCAAACAGTTTTGCTGTAGTATTTTAAGTGGCGTGTGAGTAAAACAATTTGACCATGATTGTTCTCAGCCTCCTGCAGTTCAGTCTTGACTAAGGACCCTCAATGTATCTGTCAGACATGGCTTGTCTGAAGGCACCTATCACTTCTACCCGCCTCAGGTCACCCCCCACTTGCCTCAATTGACTTGCCCTGGACAGAGCAGCTCACCGGAACTCCCCTTAGCGTTCAGGTGCTGGAGCAGGGCAAAAACTACCTACAAACTGATTATGGTGGGAGAAAGTGGTGGGAAGAGTTCTAGGAGGAAGTAAGACCTGGATGTCAGTGTGAAACCTGCACCTAGTGAACAGGCTACAGTGGGCACAGCAATCCCCCTTAGGAGCCAGTTCAGAAAGGCTGCCATGCACGCAGCTGAGCAGAGCTTTTGAGATCAGGAGATAAGACGAAAAGTCAGCTCTTCCATCAGAGAAGATCACCAGGTAATGGAGGGATTCGAAGTCTCTTGAGACAAGTAGTGTATAACCTTGGTGCAAACTCAGGCTCTCCTTCCCCAGGCATAGAAATAGTCTGTGCAAGTGATGATTACAGCCAGAATGTTACTTCTAAAATACAAATGTATACATTTCTCTAACTTAATGACTTTCATGCTGACATTCAAACCCTTTTAACTGATTGCACAAGAGCTTCATGATCTGACCTTTTTCTTAACCTGGCTTCATCTCCCACCCCTGCCAGGAAGCAGTCTACCAGCCATCCTCAGGAACCAGCAGGCCTCTAGCTGTGTCAGGCTGCAGCCCCACCTGTGGGGCTCTACAAATACCAGAGTGTGTGTGTCTGCCTGGAGATCCCTTTCTAGGGTTTCACCTAGCCAGCTCCTCTTCCTTCAAACACAACTCAAGCATCAGCTCCCAGACCTCAAATTTTGAATTTTGTACTTCTTTGTGCCCCCAGGGCAATCATAATCTAACATTTATTATATTGTGCTATATTTATTCATCCACTCACTTGCCAGCTATTCTTGTAATTTCCTAGTAGGCAAAGCCTGATACCCTGGAGGTAAATCAATAAACGAAAGAGGAAATGTTAATTATATAAATGAACAAAATAATTATATAAAAGGAGCTGAGAGATATAGGCATTGAGATAAGAAATAGCAGGACCTAAGAAATCTGGGTGAGGACAGGAAGAGGCAGAGACACGGAGGGGAACAGCGTCGTCCCCCCACCTGCTTCCCATCACAAACCACAGGCCTCCATTCCTGCTCTGTGCTCTGTCATGACAGACCAGCAGTAATCAAAAACCAGCCCTGCCACTTAATAGCTGTGAGCTTGGTGTGAATTACTAATCCTCTCTAAGCTCCAGTTTCCTCATCCTCTAAAACGTAAGTAATCATATTAACTTTCGTCATAGAGTTGTTATGAAGACTAAATCAGATAATTCTTATGATACATCTGACACTGTGCCTAGCACATAATAAACACATGAGGGTTGCTCACAGGAAATGTATTTCTAGCTCATGCTGAAGAATAAGAAAAGACATTTTTCCCCAGCTCCCATGGGCGGTCTAGGATTTTGGACTAGTCTTATAAAAATGCTCCGAACCAGAACATTTTAGCTCAGTGCTGAAGATGGCAGAGCAAACCCCAATTAGTAATGGGAACATCTATTTGATCTGTTCTTCAGCCAAAGGATGACAATAATGACAAGCTTGGGGATGGGGTTAGGGAGATTTTGACATTTCTGTGTTAACAACATAATATTGGTGTCTTAGCCCTCAAAAGAAATTAAAAAAAAAAAAATCATATGAGGTTGGTGAAAGATCAAAGGAGGCCCCAGCCCCACAGCAACAGAAGCTACAGTAAGTGGAGCCTGAGCCACTCCAGCCTCCTAAAGTTGTCAAGAAATTCTTTTTCTTCTTGACTGAACAGTAACAGAGTGTTTGCCTTCTGACCCTATCACTAGATTATATTTGGAGGTAAACTATTATCTATCTGGATTATTTATTATATCACATTAGACCAAATTCCTTTACTATGCATCAGTTTTCTGGGCTGGTCACTTATTAATAATCATCATTTTGACATTCTAAACATGCTTCCTGCTTAGTAATTCCTGGTAGCAGTGGCTGATAGCAGTTCCTGGAATCTCTGCTTACTGGGTGATTATGTATTAATAATATCTACACATAGCTGCACAGCTGCTCACAAGATGCCGTGATGTTGGGCTAAGAGAGTGTCACATTCCCTGGACTGATCTCCTTATTATTCACTTAACGTGCTTCCCTCTTCCCACCTTTCTCCCTTGCTCCCTCTTTTTCCTTCTCCAACAGCAGTAGCCTTTTTGCCTCTCTAATTCTTCAAATTCTAGAAGTCCTTTTAAGGCCCAATTCAAATGTTTCTTTTGTCCATCATCAACCAGTTGATTCCCACTGTACTTTATTTTACTTTCTGTACAGGGCTTCTTACTTTATATCCTGTGTTCTCCTGAGGCACTAAGTGAGAGTTTATTGAAGTCATGAACTAGTGACCCACTTCAACTAAGGCTACTATAAATTACTTGAAAATATAAATAGATATATCATCTTTATGAAAAGAAAACACTTTATTCCCTGTGAGGAAGTCCTGCTTTGTAACCAACAGCCATGTCCATTTCCTGCTTATGTGCCTCTCAATGGCCTTGGGAACAGATTCCAGGCAGAATGAATTCTAGAAGTCCATTGGCAGCTTATCACCAACACGGCTTGGCCTTGCTCTCACCTCGTGGATATTGATGCACTGCCCTAAAGTAGTGCTAGCCAAGTTCAGAATTAAGAAAACTTGGAAATGATGACTTTAAGTTAACGGTTTGGACTGAAGAAAGAGCAAAAGTACTCTCCACTTAGCCCCTTGGTGGATGTACTCATTTCTAGAAATAAGTCCTAGAAGAGTTACCAGTAACAAGAGCTGGTTTAGGATAAAAACTGAGGGGTTAATAGAGGAGATTTATAGGGACTCAGCATTCAATGATATTCAGAAATTATTCTCATTATTCTCAGATTGAGCAATGGCATGCTTGTTATGAAATGTAAAATCCTCACCACTTAAATATTCATGCTGCAAAATGACATGATTTCTGGAATTTGCTTGAAATACTCAAGAGAAAAAAGGAGAAATGAAGAGAGATAAGGTTGGTAAAATATTGATAACTCTTGAATTGATTGATTGGTATATGGAAGTTCAATATAACCATTCTCACTTTTAAGTATTATAATATTTCTACACTAAAGAGATTAAAAAGAAATAGTCTTTTAGGATAATAGTTATCTTCATATAGCTTATCTCCAAAGAAGAGTTTTGTCTGAAATGACAAATAAGGAGGAAAGGAAATTTTTATCTAAACAACCACCCTGTGCTGTTTGATTTAATCCAGAAAACTCTAAATCACTGCTGTTATGAGCCTGTTAAGAAAGTCAAACGCTATGTGTGTACCCTGACCCAGAAAAGATAACTGTGGTTTTAATTTCAAACACACTAAGAGTTATTTACATTATATCCTAAGTTGAGATTTCAACCTTATCTCAGTAGACCAGTTCTTTGTGTCTGTTTTATGCTTTTTTAGTGGATGGAGTAGAAAGAAGGGGAAATCAGAAGTAGTCTATAAGTTAACAAAATTCCTGACAGCATACCTGGTAATAACCTGGGCAAGCATTTAGTTATTCGGCATATCTGCCCTTATCTAAATTTAGCTCTGAGCCATTAATCAAATAAAGTATCTTCTACAGAAGTTAATTAATAACTCTCCCTTCTTCCACCTTTTCTTAAAACATGAAGCAAAGGTCAAAGAAATTCAGAACTTTTCCCCTTAGCTTAAATCCAAATAACCCAAATTTCTAGTCATGGAATAATCCAAGGACCAAATGGATGTGTCCCATTAAATGTTGCCTGTTGCCTTTTGCAAATGTCACCAAGGACTGGGATCCTCAGATACCTGAAGCACATTTTCTCCTTCATTTCTAGAAAAACCTGTGCATTGTTAGTCCTGGTTTAATAATCAGATGGTAAAAGATGGTAAAAGAAACAGGAAGTAGTTTCACTGACTCACCTAATAGAACTGGCTTGACAACATATTTCATAAAAAGGAATACTCTAGTTAAGTTTAAAAAATAAACACAAAAACTTAGTAAGACCCTTCATCACCTGCTACTTGCAGAGAATGAATTTTATAGGACATGAGGGCCTAATACTTTAGCAGATGTAGGCTTTGGGAAGTGGAATTGTCTGAGCTAAACTTAAAGAAGCCAGCAGAAACATTGAAACTGGCAAGAGCCCACATTTTCACATTTCTCTGCACATTAGTCTACCATGTCCATTCAAATTCCTTCAGAAAAATCACCTAAGTCAGCATTTCCTAAACATGTTTACAGAACTGAAATATTACTGATCATTACCTGAAAAAGAGCTTCATGGTCAAATAAAGCTGGGGAAATTCAGGGTCAAACCAAGTTCAAATGTTTCTTTACTTTGGGACTGTCTAGTGTCTTTAATATAATAGGTATTGTGAATCTTCAAGAAGGGGAATGCTATAAGACCAGAGCAGTGTTCAGAAATCATTTTGCAGAACTAGTGTCCCAAAAATACTTTGATGACTAATATCTGAAAAAAAACACACACACACACACGAAACAGGAGCACACTGGAAGGTGTTTGTGGACCATTTTCTTCATTGGTGTGAACAGATCTAAAGATGACTAAAATTTGTGTCTCCCTGTCTTTCATTCAAAGAAACAGCAGCCCTTCAGCCTGTGGATTTTAGGCAGCTGCTTCTCTTTCACTCTAATGTTAGCAAATCCAGGAACTAAGAAACTGATTAAAAAAAAAAAAAAAAAAAAGGAATGAGATGCCCTCCTTTCTGATTTTGGGCAATGAATATTTATTACTGTGACAAAGAAGCAGGCTCCCTATAAGCTCCAGGGAACTTACTGAGACCTGGCTCTAACTTACAGTAAAATTTAGAGAGCAATCAGTAAACAAATTGCTTTTTTCTTTCTTTTAATCGTTAGAATAGAGTATCATTTAGCTATCTCAGGGGCCATAGATATTAATTCAAAGAGAATTTAGTAAGTTTGTGCCCTGAGTTATAATAATTATAGCTGCCAAATGGACTCTTGATGAATTGGACACTTGTGACTGTCCTGATATAAAAGTCAAAATAATTCCACTCCAATGATCACAACTCAGTATTGATAATAACAGTAATATTAATAATTGAGATCATGATTAATGCTGACCCCTGAACTGGTAACCTATTTATTTAGACATTACATTTACAACCTCAGTTTCCTTTTCCATTTATTATTTGTTAAAAGGAAAATTAAAGCACAATAGCCTAAATTGTTCATATCCCTGGGACACTCTACCAAGAGCTCATTTCCCCTCCATAGTCCTCCAAAGTAAATGCAAATTGTCATTGCCAACAATGCTGGTACCCTGACCCATCAGCCAACAATTTACCTCGCTATAACTTATAATAGGAGAACAGGAGGGAGCATGGTACAGAAAAGCATCATTTAAAACCTATGAACACCTGAAACTTTTGGAATGCTTTCTTCTTTCTTGATTTTTTTTTTTTTCATTAAATATGAACATCTGTGTAGAATAATACGTGCCTAGTATTACTTGTTGGACTTGGTTGGGTTTGTTTATTTCTTATCAGTTATATCACTAACTAGATATAAGAAAAATGCCCATAGTGATCTTTTTAATATTTTAAGTAAATAAATTATTTTCCTTCAGGGAAAGTAAATAAAACGTTAACTTCACTGGCGTTACCCCACTGCTGCCATTATTTATTTATTTTAGGATACCTGCCCTTCATGGCAAGGATCTTGTCTCCAGATATTCTCAAGGGTTCCACACCGTGGAATACTAGAGAAATCAGTGCTGGGTTCTATAGGGAAAAGCAACTTCCCAACCGCAGTCCCAGGAAGAAGGTAAAGGAATAGATAGCAGAAAAGAGGGTGATAAGAAATTAACGGATGTTATCAAAAGGAAATGCAGAGGACTCCTGAAAGGAAGCTAGAATATTTAAGTTTTGACTATTTCAAGACTATATGGTTATATATAAATTAGAAGAGATTAAAAGGATCCAGTAGCCTAGATACTCAATGCAAAGTACAAAGGCAATACAAACAACTGGTTGTGCCCCCATGAGCATAGCTCCATGTTTCTGAGATCCTTACATGAGGATTTTGTTCTCCTGTGAATAAAAAATAATTTTTTTGTTGTTGTTTGTAAAAGTGAAAATTATAAACTCTAAATGTGAGCTATATCCATTTTGTTTGGCAACTAACCTTAACAATTAACTTGGAAACTCTTTGAAACTAAGTGTGTATGGACAGATATACCTGCACATAGTGGGGATCAAGGATATCCTAACCAGCTTGGTGCCTGTAGCACAGTGGTTATGACGCCAGCCACGTACACCAAGGCTGGTGGGGTCGAACCCACCCCGGGCCAGCTAAACAACAATGACAACTGCAACAAAATAGCCAGGTGTTGTGGCAGGCACCTATAGTCCCACCTACTTGGGAGGCTGAAGCAAGTAAATCGCTTAAGCCCAGGAGTTTGAGGTTGCTGTAAGTTGTGACACCATGGCACTCTACCAAGGGCAACATAGTGAGACTCTGTCTCAAAAAAAAAAAAAAAAAAAAAGGGATATCCTAATCAGTAAATGAGCCATCTGGGTAGAACAGAAATTGGGCATTTATTTTTTTGACATACATCCAACCCTTACAAATATGTATTATTTGAATTTACACTGTAACCTTGAGAATACATTTTTAAGAACATATAAGGTAAAAAAAAAAAAAAATGAACTCTATCAAGTTTTAATTTTGAATAATATATAGCTGCCAGTTTCTAACTAATAATTTAATGGAAATTAGGTATTTCCAATTTAAGACGAGATAAAAATAACTTCCATACAATTTAGATAAAAATTAATATTTTATACAATCAGCATAGAACATCTTTCATGTTTTTCCCTTTTTAAGTTCTTCCGTTATACAAAGGAAAGATTTATTTCAGTAGAAAGTTATGAAAGAAGGCAGTCAGAGAGAATCCCTTATTTGGAAGTTGATGTATAATGCCAGCCCTGGGCGTTATAGGCACAGAGATATGATGACTTTTAATATCAAACTAATTTGTATAAGCCCAGAAATCTATGTAACAACTTAATGGAAGGATCTGGGGTAAGATAAATGGCAATGTTCAATCAAAATCTAAGAATAAAGACAAAGTTAAATTAAGCTGTGTTTACCAGTAGTCATATATTAGTGACAGAGATACACAAATATACACAAACATACTTTGAAATATATTACTTCAAATTTTTCTTTATAATGAGCTTTGTGAAATTGCTTATGTTTAAGTAAGAAACTTTTTATGAAAAAAAGTTAAAAGATAAGAATATACATTAATCTTAATTTACCAAAGATTATACCTAGTTCCAGAATATAACTAGGGTTCCTCATTACTATCCAATGGGAGCCTAATTACTTTAATTAAAAAAGTAAATTAACCTTCTGAAAAGAGAATCTCCAAATCAGAGATGCTAAACAGTAATTTCAAATATCATAACTCCTTCAAAGTTTTCTAGCTAGTGGTTACAACGGGCTAGAAAAAGGGCCCTTGAAACCTAAGTGAGCAAAAGATCAGGTGCAATCCTACATGATGGAGGAACAGAACAAAAATTGAAGAGTGGAGGGTAAATTTCAATACAGCCAGAGGTAAGATCCAACCCTGACAATTATCTGCTATTTTTAGAGGAATAGTGATTAGGAAAGGAGGGGAAAGCAGCCAGAGCCTCAAGGACCACCATCAAACCTGATTTATCATCACAAAGCAAAGTACTAGCCATGGCAGAACAACGCAAACAGCAGGTTATCTGCAAGAATCATCAAAACATTATTATGCTATTGCCCACATGTTATTCTTCCCAGCAGAATATATCTCCCAAAAACCTCTTCTGACACTTTCTAGAATCATCACATTGAAGAAAATACCTGGAGGTCATAATAAGGAAGATATGAATTGAATCTTTGTCTTTTGCGAGTAAACATCCTGAAATGGATGAACTGGAAATAATTAATGCTTTTCTTCTTTCCTTGCCAAAAGACAGGCATTTGTTTAATTGAATAGAGATAGAAAAACCTTTTTCTCCATATATGGAATGGAACCAAAGCTACTTTCATTGGCAGGAACAGTGAAGTTCTCATCAGATTCTCTGTGGAAGTGATCCAGCACTGGAACAATAACACTCTCCTGGTAGTTTTCCATGGAACTATCACAATAGGTAGTTACACATCAAATACAAAGCCAATTCAAGTGCATCCTCTTTACCATAACTCCATGGAGACCACAGAAACATGAGGATGGTACACAAGGTGAATGAGGACGAGTAGAAAAAGAGGAACATAGAAGACATTGGAAAGATTTTGATGGAAAAAGTAGATGCATAAAGAGGATTTTTCTTTTCTCTGTGTTGTCTTTCTGCCCTGCCTATTTCCCTTCATGGTCATGTTTTCTTCTTACACCCACGAGAACCTAATTCAACTGAACTTCTTGCACACAACCTTTATTTATTTAGTATAGATTATGTTAACCTCTGCGTCAAATTAATGTGTAAAGTGAATATGTTTTATCGTTTTTCCCCCTCCTGGTATCTTAATGTCTTACCATTCTTTTTCACTTTCCAGAAGTTGAGGGAAATGCAAGTTACATGTAGGAAACTCTATGTGGTACACAATGAGGTGGTTTTTCTTGATTGTGTTCTATGCACTCTATTAGAGTTTTTTGTGCTTTTTAAAATTTCGCATAATCATTGGAAACTCAGGAAGTGTATAGGTCATTTTATTTCTACATTTGTTAATAAAATCCAACAAACTTTTCCTTATAAATCCCTCTTTTTTCTGCCTGTGTGAGTTTGGAAGCTACAACAGTATCAATGTTATCTAAACATTAAATCTTAGTCAAAAGGATGGTTTAGTAAACAATTCAAGCAATAGAGAAAAATACAAAAAGAAGAATAATTACTACCTGAAGTTCAGTACTCAGAGATTTCCAATGTTAACATTCTTTAGAACAGTGGTTCTCAATCTTCCTAATGCCGCAACCCTTTAATACGGTTCCTCATGTTGTAGCGATCCCCAACCATAAAAATACTTTCATTGCTACTTCATAACTGTAATTTTGCCACTGTTATGAATTGTAATGTAAATATCTGATATGCAGGATGGTCTTAGGTGACCCCTGTGAAAGGGTCGTTCGATCCCCAAAGGGGTTACGACCCACAGGCTGAGAACTGCTCTGGAACATACACCTCAGTGTATCTCTGTGCCCACAGACACATATGAAAACAAATACACAGTTTTACATGAAGGAGAAATTTCAACTCAGGCTGTTTAAATATACAGAAATTAAAAAAAAAAAATACATGCTACAATAAATATATTTTAAGTGTAATGATTCAGGTAAGTTAGAACCAAAAGGATAGAAAAAAATGTAACAGGCAAATACTATAGAAAGATTGGCTGTATATTATATTATATTGACCTTCAGAAAAAAGAAAGTTTGGTGCAAAGAAAAATTTCGGGGTATGAAAAGAAACATTACTTACTGATAAAAGGATCAATAAATCAAGATGACATAATAAGCCTAACTATGTATTACCTAATAGCAGAACTTCAAACTACGTGGGGCAGAAATTGATAGAATTAAAGCCACAATTAGAGACTTCAACACTCTCCCTCAGTAGTCCATAGAATAAGCATATAAATATTAGCAACAATTTAGAAAAAAACAGAACTACACTATTAACTAGCTGGAGTTAATTCACATTTATGAAACACCTTCCCAAGTAACAGAATACACATATTTGAGATAGATCTTATCCTTGGTTAAAACAAACCTTAACAAATTTTTTTTAAATGAAACCATACAAAATATGTACTCTGATTATAATAGAGTTAAATTAGAATTCAGTACTAGGAAGAGAATTAGAAAATCTCCAAATATCTTGTAATTAAATAACACAATTCTAAATAATCCATGGTTCCAAGAGGAAGTCATAAGGAAAATTAGAAAATATTTTTAACTGGATAAAAATGATAATTCAGCATATCAAAATTTGTGGAATGTAGTTAAAGTAGTGTTTAGAGAGAGATTTATAGCATTCAATACATCAGAAAAAATAAATTTCTCAAAAGAATAACTTAAATACTGACCATAAACTAGAAAAAGAAAAACAAAATATACCCAAAGCAAGCAGAAAGGAGGAAAAATAAGTGGGAGTGATAAAATTGAAAACAAAATAAAATAGAAAATCAACAAAATGAAAAACCAGTTTATTGAAAACAACAATAAAATTGATAAGCCTCTAACCAGATGTACACAGGAAAAAGCAAGAAGATACAAATTCCTGATATCAGCAACAAAATAGGGGATATTCCTAAAGAACCTTCAGACACCAAAAGGATAATAAGAGAATAACAAAAACAACTCTATACACAAAAATATAACAACACAAATGAAATGGATCAATTCCTTAAAAAACACAAACTGCTACAACTCACCTAATGTGAAATACACATTAATAATTTGAATGACTCTGTGTCTATTAAAGAAACTGATTTCATAGTTAAAAAACCATCCTAAAGTAAAAACTCCAGGCCCAAACGATTTTACTGATGAATTCTACCAAAGATTTAAAGAAAAATAACACTAACTCTATAAATGTCTTCCAGAAAATAAAAGAGAGAACACTTCTCAATTCATTGTGGATGGCCAGCTTTACCCTGATACCAAAACCAGACAGACAGTACAAGCAAGTAAATTACAGACCAATATACCTAATGAACATAGACACAAAAATTCTTTTTTTTTAATTTTTCTATTTTTATTTTTATTTTATTTTATTATTAAATCATAGCTGTGTACATTAATGTGATCATGGGGCACCATACACTGGTTTTATAGACCATTTGACATATTTTCAGCACACTTGTTAACATAGCCTTCCTGGCATTTTCTTAGTTATTGTGTTAAGACATTTATATTCTACATTTACTAAGTTTCACATGTACTCTTATAAGATGTACCATAGGTGTAATCCCACCAATCACCCTCCCTCCGCCCAGCCTCTCCCCTCCCTTCCCTCCTTCTGCCTCTTCCCCATATTCTTAGGTTATAACTGGGTTATAGCTTTCATGTGAAAGCCATAAATTAGTTTCATAGTAGGACTCAGTACATTGGATACTTTTTTCCTCCATTCTTGAGATACTTTACTAAGAAGAATATGTTCCAGCTCCATCTTGCTCATGGCTGGGAAGAATCAACATTGTTAAAATGTCCATATTATCCAAAGCAATATACAATTTTAATGTAATCCTTATTAAAGCTCCACTGTCATACTTTAAAGATCTTGAAAAAATCATACTTCGCTTCATATGGAATCAGAAAAAACCTCGAATAGCCAAGACATTACTCAGAAATAAAAACAAAGCAGGAGGAATCACACTACTGGACCTCAGATAACTATGCTATAAATCAATAGTGATCAAAACAGCATGATACTGGCACAAAAACAGAGAGGTAGATGTATGGAACAGAATAGAGAACCAAGAGACGAACCCAGCTACTTACCATTATTTGATCTTTGACAAGCCAATTAAAAACATTCAGTGGGGAAAAGATTCCCTATTTAACAAATGGTGCTGGGTGAACTGGCTAGCAACCAGTAGAAGACTGAAACTGGACCCACACCTTTCACCATTAACTAAGACAGACTCTCACTGGACAAAAGATTTAAACTTAAGATACGAAACTAAAAATACTAGAAGGGAGTGCAGGGAAAACCCTTGAAGAAATCGGTCTGGGCGAATATTTTATGAGGAGGACCCCCTGGGCAATTGAAGCAGCTTCAAAAATACACTACTGGGACCTGATCAAACTAAAAAGCTTCTGCACAGCCAAGAACACAGTAAGTAA
>CAUYPK010028011.1:0-28792 GCA_963574355.1 Loris lydekkerianus
TCGTGACCAAAAAAACCGTGGCCCACAAACCCCGGGGTAAACTCTAAAAAACCTTACAAAAAAAAAAAAAAAAAAAAAAAAAAAAAAGGCCCTGTCCTATTACAGATATTTGCATGGCATCTCTATGGTAACTTTTTAGAAAATTAACTTAAGGTTACCTTGTGCCACATGAGCTGGGTCTCAAGGAGCTGACCCACAGATGAAAGAGGAACTGAGTCATGCATGAGAGGAGACACAGGAACAGAAAGGACCATGACTTAGTTAAAGTCTGGTAGGAGCCAGAGGCTGGGACATACCTGCTTCTCAGTCAAGTGGGCTAGGCCAGGACTGAAATTCAGTTAGCAAAAAGAAGTCTTAAAGAACAAAAGGGAAAATGTTGCTTTTTTCAGTGGCCATAGGGGAGTAAAACTAAAGTAAGACTTCTAACTTTCTAAGCAGGAACCTGAAGGTTAGATATTGCCTCAGGGAACTGAGGGAGGAAGGGCCCTCTACAATTTAGCTTTGTCTAGCTTAAGTGACCCCATTATTTACTATGCATGCCATTAACTGACTAGCAGTGTACAGATACAAATTCTCTCAACCAAGTAGTTACTTTCAGGAAACCTGCTACAAATGCAGAGAGAATGAAGAATGCAAAGCTGAGTACAAAGAGGCCAGTTTCCTGAGCCTGTAGGCAAAAAGAAAAAATGCCAAAAGCACTTTACTGGGTACCTAGGATATTTTTACAGGAGATATAGTTCTCCTTACAAAGGTGTTTGGTTTTACTGCTTTGTTTTAACAGATAACATTATCTCTGGTAAACACTAGTAAGCAGAATAGTACCACTGGGACAAGTTTTCAGAAATGCCCCCCAAATGCTCCTTAATTCCAGGTTCATTGCTTTATTTATAGTAATATCTCACGCATTCAAATAGAGAACAGAATGGCCTCTGAATTATCTGGTTAACTGATAGCCATCCAATCTATCTGTTAAAAATTCCTAAAAAGGATGCTACTTTGTGGGAATATGGAACATGAACTGATAACTGTTTCTATTTGATCCTATAACTACTATTATTTTATAGTTTTTTTGTTAAAGATATTTATCATAGCATATTTTTTAAAAAATACATCATATTGAGTGAGGACTTATAAAAACACAAACTTAACACTACTTAGAAGGTCTAAATGGAAAGCTAGAAAGCAACAATGAAATCTGAAAGCTGTCAAAGTCAATGAAAATTCAGAAGCTGCTAGGCTGCTTGAAAAGTAGATTAGGACCTTAAATTCCAGGTGCTTTCTAAAAATAAGGCCACTAAAAAGTACTTGTTAAGTTTTTACTAGAGTAACAGACTAAATCTAAGCAGTTACTGAACAGATCATTTCAGACATCTTAGAAATTGGAAGGAAATGAGCTAAGCCTATCATGTTAACCTAATCTCCTGAACTTGCTCTGAATTTCACATACTCCAACACCATCCAACTTTCTGAATCATGACTGATGAGGAATATAGATTCTCTTACTCTCTTGAAGTTTCTTTTATCTGAAAGGTTCAGACATTTTCTGAGCTCAGATCTTCTCAGGTATGGGTTTTTTCCAGCTGAGAAACTAAACTATCATGCTGCTGACTTTATTTTATCTGTGGAGAACACCAAATATACATCCATGCTCAAGTAAATATCAAGACATTCCCCCCAAACCAGACATAAATTATTTTATATTATTGGCTTTGGTTCTCCTCCATTAGCATAAGTAAATGAGAATTATATAATGACATTAATTTACAGTATTCCCAATTACAAAACAGTATGTTAAAAACTGGGCATTTAAAAAAATAATAATAGCCAAAGACCAAATTTCTCTATTCTTACACTTGAAGTTTCTACTTTTGACCTTACATTCATTCATTCTGATTAATCACCTCAAAAGTAAAGCCAAGTTCACTTTAAAATAAATGACAGGTAAAATATCTGCATACATTAAAACGAATCTTCACATCATAAATTGGTGCTTTCTAAAAGAAATTCTTATTTATATGAATACATTCACAATTCATGTTCACTTAGTGACAAAAATGACAACGAGGACACTGAACAAATCTTCAGGAAGAGAATTCACCTCTTTTCCTCATAAAATATCCTAAGTAGATGTCCTGTGGGGCCAATCTAGCCTGCTACTTGTTTTTGTAGATAAGGTTTTATTACAACACAAATACCTTCACTTCTTTGTGCATTGTTTGTGATTGCAACTAAGATTGTTTCAGGAAGACGAGGCCCAATGAGGCCCAACGGAGAGAAAGAGCACCCAAACACCATGCTTATCAGAGGAAGGGTTTATTTACTGGCCGGGAGCTTATGGGATAGATGGCATAGAAGAATTCCAAATGGTTGTGCTCCCGGACTGGCTTGGTCTTTCCCTTTTTATCGACAGTCAAAAAGTTCCACCCCACAGATACTTTTCTCATTGGCCAGTTTGAATCAAGCAGGAGATGCTATTCCGGCCCCTACAGTACTATAGGATTTCATGGAACTTGGAAATTTCCAAGTTCCAGGAAGTTAAGTTCACAAATTCCCAAGAGCTAAGTCACCATGGAGAGGACCCTGCAAGTGTATCCTTGTGGTCTCCTTGAGAAGACCTGTTCTCTAGACCTCACCCTTCTTAGGTATCCTCTCTCTAGATCATATAGCTTGCAAAGGCTTAAATATTGCCAAGTCCTTTATAGAAAGTTTGTCAACCCCTGACCATAACCAAGGGTGTTTATCAAAAATCACCTGAGAACCTTTTTCAAAAGACATCTGTCTGTAACCTCCACCCCTCACTTCTTTTTCTGTTTTAGTAGAACTAGTTAGGTACCATTGCTCTAAGGATTTATTAGTACCTATAGTCACCTGGCATCTTCTGCTTCTATGAGTGGTAGCATTCTATATCATGCAGGTGTACCATTTTGACAAGACAAGAAAGCAAAGTGGCAGCATTCTATATGATGCAGGTATACCACTTTGCCCTTACTGAATGCTATATGAGCCACACACTACTTTAGATAACACTGGCATTTAGTACTCATTTAACATATTTGACCACTTCTCCTCCTTTAAACTCTTCTTCCATCACTGTCCTGGTGGAACACATTTCAAATGTCACTTTCTATGGAGCCTTTTGACTTCCCAGAATTAATTGTGATCCCCTTTCTCAGTTCTCCCATAGCATTCTTTACATAAGGCTAACCCATATTTATTCGTGTTTACATTAAAAGTGGCTAGCATTATGCTTGGTACAAAGTTGACATTCAATTAAGTATGTAATAAACAGAGGAATTCTAGGCTCCGTATGACATGGGGGTATTGATAAATAAGATGCCTATGGAAATAACAAAAATAGCACTACACTGGGGGAGTGAAGGTTGAAGAAACATGAGAATCCTCATGTTTGGGCATGTACAGTTCTCCTCTCCATCATCTGGAAGAAATAACCAACCTAATTTCCCCCTCTAGATTGCACTCCTCCCTTTTCAAACTGCTAAAAGCTGCAAAACACCACAAAAACACTGATTAACTAAAATGGATGAATTTTATGCTAGGCCATGACTTCCCTGGTCAATTTCCACCTACCTCATTATTAAGGCTTCCCATTATTATCCAATCAAAGCCTTTTTTATCTTTAAATTCAACCAAAAGGGAGTGCCCACTTGTTAGAATGCTGAGCACAGGGACACACAGCACCATGTTAAGTGTTTTCCGTGCATCACCCCCATGTAATCCTATGCTAGGCACAGAGATTATAGTTTTACTCTCCCACAGTCCACAAAGCAATAAAGAAAAATTTGTGCAAGTGTAACAAATACAATGCACATTGTGTTATACTGTGTTACACAGGCAAACTATAAAGTTTGAGCAAGACCTCAAAAACAGACAGGAATTTTGAGAAGCAGCTAGGAGGAAAAGGGAACCACAAACAGAAGTACATGAACAGCAAGGGAAACAAGCAGAGAGAGGACATTGAGGAAACTGAATGAGATAAGGATGGAAAAGGCGAGTTAATACAGGACTTCTGCATGATACGTTGAAACCTCCGGGTATTATTTTGTATACAATAAGGAATCACTAAAAGTTTTGAGCTAGGGAATGACATTAGCTTTTAAAAGCAGAGATCAAGTAACTGCTAGGGGTAAGTTGGAAGGACAAGATAATGACTGGATATAGGGCAGCATTAAGAAAGAAGAAAAGGTAGAGATACCTAAGAAATAGAATCAACATGACCAATATGGAAGGAGTGGAAGGTAAAGGATGCAGAAAATCAGGTTTCAGGGTGGGGGAAGTGATGAATACTGGTTTAGACAGGTTGAGTTTAAGATGCTCACAGGAAGACATCTATGTGGAACAAATACGCTGCCATCATTATATTTAATTTTTTACAGTGACTACTGTGTATCACTTGTCTCTTGAAAAATCCTCCTTTCCCCTTCCCTATTCCCTATCAGAATTGAAATTCCTGTCTAACGTTTAAAGACCCTGCAATTATCACACTGTACTCTACTCTAATGCCTACCTCAATGACCCATTCTGGTATGGCTAATGTATTTCCTAGTCTTATTCCATTATTTACTTATTATTTTGAGGTTTTCTTTCTTTTCAAAAAAAGACAGTGTATAAGCTCTGTCACCCAGGCTAGAGTGCTGTGGTGCAATCATAGCTCATTGCAATCTTGAACTGGGCTCAAGCAATCCTCCTGCCTCAGTCTTCCGAGTAGCTGGGAGTATAGGCACATGGCACCATGCTCTGCTAATTGAATTAAATTTAATTTTTCATAGAGATGGGGTCTTGCTACATTGTTCAGGCTGGTCTCAAAATCCTGGGTTCAAGCAATCCTTAGGCCTTGGTCTCCCGAAGTGCTGGTATTATAGGCATGAGCCACCACAGACACCTCATTTCATTTTTTAAAATCGTACCAGCTCTAGGAAGCCATCTTTTTTTTTTTATTATTGGGAATTCATTGAGGATACACAGAACCAGGTTACATTGATTGCTTTTGTTAGATAAGGACCCGCTTATATTTGTGTCCCACCCCCAAAAGGTGTACCACATCCCTTGACCCTCCTACCCCCTCCCTCCGTCCCTTTCTCAGCTCTCCCCATCCCCTACCCCCCACTGTATACTTGGACCTTAATTGTCCTCATATCAGAATTGAGTACATAGGATTCTTATTTCTCCATTCTACGAAGCCATCTTAACTACCTAAACAGGCAAGGCTCCTCTCAAACAGAACAAAAAGGTATATACCATGAATGTCTTACATGCAGAGTCATGGCATGCCCAATACCCAGATCATAAACTCTTAGACACCATGTTTCTCTGGGGTGGCAAGTACCTCACAGTACTGAGTGAATAACAAAATAAATTTCATGTAGAATTTGTCTTTTTATTTTCAGAGGTTACAAGAAATATCTTGAGGGTAATAACCAGAACATTGTTACATAGGATATATATAGTGTTTCTGTCCTAAAAACTAACAAGATAATGCTATTAACAGAACAAATCAATTAATGAGTCTGATTATATCCTAAATCTAGTACTATTTCCTTCTTTATTAGAAAAGTATTAGCTCTAATCCATGTATTATTATTATTATTTTTTAATCCCAGTGTTTTTTAAAATGTGATCGTGAGTTGAGTAGCTTAGAAGACAGTTTAGTATACCTGGTGATTAGGAGTTCTGGTTTTGGAGTCAACTGGCCATGGATTCAAATCCCAGCTGTGCCACTCCCTAGCTGTATGACCATAGTCAGGTTACTTACCTTCTCTGAGCCTCATGTATAATGTAGAGATGAATCTCAGTGTATTTTGTGTAGATTTAATATGACCATGTATTTAAAGTATTTAGCTTAGTCCCTGGCATATATTAAGTGCTCAACAAATATTAGCAGTTTCTCCTACCAGAAAAAGTAGGAAAAAAATGTTCAGATGATTTGATAAGACATGTAAGTAAAATTTAGTTTGAAAAAGGGAAAGGTGGGCAGCACCCGTGGCTCAAGGAGTAGGCGCCGGCCTCATATACCAGAGGTAGTGGGTTCAAACCCGGCCCCGGCCAAAAAGCTGTAAAAAAACCCCAAAACAAAATAGCTACTGCTACTTGGGAGGCTGAGGCAAGAGAATCACTTAAGCCCAGGAGTTGGAGGTTGCTATGAGCTGCGATGCCACAGCACTCTGCCCAGGGTGACAGCTTGAGGCTCAGTCTAAAAAAAAAAAAGAAAAAACTCCAACTATTTCTTAGGGAGGGAGACAGACCTGGAATAAATGACTTTAAGAGAAATACTTCAGTTATAGAGAAGGATGAATTTTCAATTCTGAAGAGTTATGTATAACTGGTTCTGTTTCAGGTTACAGGCAGTCACCAAGTTACAAACATCCAACTTCTGCACAACTTACACTTATGAACGGAGGCGATTATAGGTAATAGGTAAATCTACTTGTTCCAATTTACATACAGATTCAACTTAAGAACAAACTTACAGAACCTATCTTGTTCATAGCGTGGCAACTGCCTGTACTTGGGTAGAAGTGCAATTTCTTGACTATTTAAAGGACAGGGCAGACACAAATCTTATCTGGGATAGCATGTAGGTAATTTTGCCTAAGGGTAAGGAAGGCAAACTAAAAGGCCTTTTGAACTCTTTTGTTTTTACAGTCTGATACGTATCTGACACAGGTAGCAATTAGAACAGTAGGTATCCAATGTAGACTGTCCTAGTGATCTCACCACCTAGCTTTATCCAAAATATGTTCTTCAAAAATACTCTTCTCAAGTGTTTCCTTAAACAAATTCCAAAAAGCAATGGTAACTCACAATTTTACTTGGAAATTTGCATTTTTTGGCTAGATGTTTGGAGCATAAGAATAGATGGTGCAGATGTGGTGTCTCCATATGGCTTCAGTAGGAACTGGAAATCATTCTGGAAAAATATGTATCTGTCTAAACTACAAAAACAGGGCCTCAGTGATAAATGCCTCAGTCCTCTGGCAAATTTTTCCTGGTCTGCCTTGGTGCTACATACTTAAAGATGATGAAAAGAGATGACTATATTCATGCAGAATGGCTTTCCTCTGTTGATCTTTGTGGCTGATGTGAAAACCTTGGAAAATTGCCTATGGCAGCAGGAACACAGAAACCACACACCCACACCTCCTCCTGCTCCACTGAACCCTTCCATCCTCGCAAAACTGACCCACCTGGCCACCAACATACAAAGGCTTTTTTGCCTCAAGCCCTAATCTCTCTCATTTCTGTCTTTTTCTTTGAAGAAAATGAGCAGTTTTGGAGCCAATACCAGGTACAGACTGAAATCTGTCTTGAAAGCATTCAGGGGCCAGCACTCCTGTTTTCAATGATTATTCATGACCTACTTTTCACCTAGAAATCCAGATGAACAGGCCAGGGCCAATAAGCTCATGGGATAAAATGCCTTCAAAAGTCAATTAGAGAAGCTGATTATTAATTTTATATGTAGCTTATCTAGTTACATGAATCTAGTTACATCAAAAATACTCTTCTCAAGTGTTTTTTTTCCATCCCTTCTATTTAATTTGTGGCTCTTTTATCACTTAGATCAATCTACACAGGGGAAAGTAGAGAAGAAAACTAAAATCTGGAAGTTTGGTTACTTAACAGCATGTCATATAAAAATGATGGAAGGTGTCCTAAAAGTCACCCCTAAAAATATTTACAAAATATTTTCTATGTGTTGGCCACCTCTTTGTAAAATTTTTATAAGGAATATTTTGTAAATGAAGGTACATTTATGTACAATTTCCCATTTTCCTTATGTATAGCGATTTAGGGGTAACTTGGGACAGACACCTTATATAGGAAAAGGAGGACCACTGAGGGCTAAAAATAACCTTAAAAATTATTTCAAACTTAAACATATAAATGCTGTCCTCTTATTTCCTATGTAAATTATTTAAATTCTGACACTGTGGAGAAAGGAAAAGGAGCAAAGTAGTTGTCCCCTTCTGCCACTATTTCTCAATGCTCGCTGTCCACAGCCTCAAAATGGCATATTAAACACTTTTTCTAAGATAACTCTTTGTATCTTTTGCAGCACTTTTAGTTATGCAACATTACTGTTTAGTTAATATGTTTTGTAGTGGCAGCCCAGTATACTTTTCATTAGCCTACAATGATATTAGCAATGCCTTATCTTTATTTATAAACAGTAACTACAGAGGTGGCTACTATTTATCAAGTCCTAACTACAAAATGCCTAGCACCAGGCTAACACCTATATATTCTCTCTTTTAATCCTGGCAATAATTCTGGGAGGCAAGTACTATCATTATTCTCTTTTTGCAGGTGAGAAAAACATGGCCTAGAGAAGTAAATAACTTACTCAGGGTCACCCAGTTAGTGACAGAGCTGGGATTCAAACCCAGGTCTTTTACGATAGCTTGTGTTTTCAACCTCCAATATTGTTCCACTCCTTAGATCAAAGGACAAGTTTAATTATTAATAACATAATTTTGGAAAAAATTAACTCCTAACATTATAACATTAAAAATTAATCAAAACAATTTATAATAGCGAAATTTATATAAAGTTCTGATATTTTCTTAACAAATGGGTCCAAATAAATCAAATCTCCATCGAATTTAGCAATGCTACCAGATGTATGCTGCTGCTTCATGTAACATGCAAAACTACACTCTGCGTTTGTTAGTAATAGTCAACATTAGGGGCCCAACTGCTCCTGTTCTAACTATAGGAGCCACGTCAAGTGACAAAAATGCCAAATCAGGATATAGAAGTATTTTCCAGGGATATTCATAATGCCAAGGAATGAATAACCACTTTTAATAGCATTCTTTCTTTGTATCTGCATGTTTCAAGGACTAGGAAATAAAAAAAACATTGTCCTCTGGTTCTCAAAAATCAGCACACTAAATAAAAATCATGTTTTTAAAATGGAGCTTTATATTACTACCTACGGTTTTGAGGTTTGGGAAGATTAACATTTTCACAGTTAGGGTCTTACTATAACAAAAACAGTCTGGCCTTCTGTCCTCTGGATTCTCACTTGTACCAATACTGATACTAGAATTTGACACTATTCTAAAGCAAATCTCTTATGTTACTTTTTTTTGGTTGCAGCCATCATTGTTGTTTAGCAGGCCCCGACTGGATTCAAACCTGCCAGCTCAGGTGTATGTGGCTGGCACCTTAGCCACTTGAGCCACAGGCGCCAAGCCCCTTATGTTACTTTTGAACTTATATTTATTCATATTGCTTTTATCTAATATTAGAAGACAGACTACATTTCAAAACATATTACTCCTGATCATCAAAACCATAGCACCAGGCGGCACCTGTGGCTCAAGGGGTAGGGCACCGGCCTCATATACTGGAGGTGGCGGGTTCAAAACTGGCCCCGGGGCGGCGCTTGTGGCTCAGCGGGTAGGGCGCCGGACCCATATGCCGAGGGTGGTGGGTTCAAACCCGGCCCCGGCCAAACTGCAACAAAAAAAATAGCGGGCGTTGTGGCCGGTGCCTGTAGTCCGAGCTACTCCTGAGGCTGAGGCAAGAGAATCGCCTAAGCCCAGGAATTGGAGGTTGCTGTGAGCTGTGTGACGCCACGGCACTCTATCAAGGGCGACAAAGTGAGACTCTGTCTCTACAAAAAAAAAAAAAAAAACTGGCCCCGGCCAAAAATTGCAAAAAAAAAACCAAACAAACAAACAAAAAATAAACAAACAACAACAAAAAAACTCCATTGAAAACCATAGCACCCATCTCATCACCATTTCATCCAAAAACTATTGTCTCAAATTCTTTGTGAAATAAGAGGTTATACAGTGACTAAAAACATAGATCTGTGTTCTTCCAAACTCATATTTTAAATGGAACACTAAATAGTAAAGCTACTGAAGGTAAATTTATGGATGTAATTTCAATAAAAAGCTCAAAATGAGAAAACTAAATGAAATCTTTCCATTAATTTAAACCACAATGTATCATAAATATCAACCGAGATCACAATAATTTTCCAGTAGAGCATACTATATCTTACCAATTTGATCACTGGTAGCAAAGACAACTACAGGAACATTATTCTAGCACAGCTTCACAAAAACTCCTGTAATATTCACTGAAAGTTATCCAAAGTCATATATAATGTTATATACCTCAACCACAGTAAAATACTTTGTTCAACAAGCGCTAACATTTTCCTCTTGAGAGGGTACTGTCATCTTCAATTGTAATGACAATAACTTTAGGAAGAAAGATGAAAATATATCAGAATTATAAAAAATGTACTGGAATGAATACATGATATATTCAAATTAATCAAACTGCTTGTTTTCTTTCTTTCTTTTTTTCTTTTTTTGCAGTTTTTGGCCGGGGGCTAGGTTTGAACTCACCACCTCCCGCATATGGAGCTGGCGCCTTACTCCTTTGAGCCACAGGGCCGCCCAAACTGCTTGTTTTCTAAGTAAACACAGCCTCCAAGAAAATTTTAACTGTTTTTTTAAAAAACTGAGTAATATTAACTTCTTTTTTGTTGGGTGGTAAATAATTTAAACCCAGCCTTGAATTTTGCTGGCTCAGAAAAAAAAGCCTGAAATTTAAAATTAAACTCAGTTAGTAACACAATGCACTCTAAAATAATCAATTTCTTCCTTAATGAGTTTAAAATAATATTTATTCTCAAGAGGCAGAAATACCAACTTACCAGCTTTGTGCCTCTTTTAATTTCCTTTTGGACATCTTCAATAGAAAATCCACCAAGACTTTCATTATCAGAGTGTGATGATACCAAAGCAGATGAAAAAAGCTATAAATTACATTAAAAAAATTAAAGTTCATATATAAATTAGTTACAGCAAAACAGTGAATAAGATGTTAAATTTTTAAAAGGAAATTTTCCGATAAAAATGTCATAGCATTACTGATAAATCATTGCTTACAAATTTAACTGATTTTTCTTTTTTAGTATTCAGGAATATTCACATTATTATGATTCTTGTGAATGGTTTCAAGGTCTCTTGGTTGCTGCGGTATACTTACCATGCACTTATGGTGTGCTGCCACCTTCTGGTTTTCAGATATTAGTAACTGTCCACATTCCTTGTCTCTATTTGACTTACAAAAGCCACATTTGCGCTGTCTTGTAGGCCCTTTTTTCTGTTCAACTGAGCTTGACATGATTTTTAAATTGCTTTTAGAATGCCACTTTAAGCCTTAAGAAATGCTACAGAGAGTAAGATGGGCAACAAAAGAGTTAATTTTGGTTTAAAATCCTTTTATACATATTCATGTAAGTTGTTTAATGTTTGACCTAGGTTTAAATAATACATTTTCAAATGGCTAGTTTGTATAGATGAATCAATATTTAAACCTAAAATACCTCTGTAATAAATACAAATAGACAACTAAATGAAGTTTAGAGTAATTAAGAAAAATCAAACTGCTCCTAAATTAGGGGATATGTGAAAGAATTAGAACTACTTCTATGTGGATAAAAATGTACAATGTACAATAATAAATCATCACCTGCTGGCATAATTAATGTGACATATTTTTCATGTATAGCTGGGGTGCCCCTTCAAAGAGACAAAGAATTATATATCCAAGAATAGAGCAAAAACTACTAATAAAACTACAAAATATTCAGAGGTAACAGAATTCTGTAACAGCACAATTTCTTAAAAGTCCACATGTTGATACAACAATAAAAGTAAAATGAATTTACTCAACTATAACCTTTGAACATTTATTTTTAAAACTTGAATTATTTCTGAGTTTTAAAAAATCACGTATATGTCTTTAATCAATTATTTTTTACAATTCTATTCTTTGTTCAAGTAAAGAAAAAAAATAAGCTTCTAACGGTCTTTTTAAAAATGCAGGCTTTAGGATCCAGTTATTCATAAAACAACTACTTTATATGACTCTAAGATTTACTCCAAGACTGCTTATTAATTAAGTCACAAATGGATAGTGGTTTTCTAAATGTAGTAATTTTCATACTTAAATTTGTAGTATCGTGTACAGGAAGAAATGCTTTTTTGAATTAGCCTTAAATTTGGTCACATTTTAATTACAGATAGCACAGAATAATCAGAAAAGGGAAGAAAAGCTCTAACATGGAAGGTTTCAGATTTATATCATAGATATCAACATGGATTCTTCCGAACAATACTAACCAAATTTAAAATTCTGAACAATACTACACAAATTTAAAACCAGTTATTTGATTTGTATAGCTTTCCCAAATCAACAGGACTAAACAGTTGAAGTCCCACACACAAAACACTTCAAGACCAATAAAATTTCAAACTTTTGTTTCAAAATCAATGTCCTAAGTCCTTTCCATTTTTCTACATATTTGAACATTTTCATATTACTATGTTGAAAAAATTGGCTAACACTACATTACAGCTTTCTGAGAACAATTTGCTCACCAACAAGAACAGTAGTAGCTGGATACCAACAAGTGAGTACCTACAAACCACTCAGTATTTTTCAATATAAAAATTCAGACAATCAAAATTTAACACGAAGCCACAAAGAAAACATGTCTAGGATTTTCTTTTAATCAAAACTTCAAAGGCCCTGACAGTCCGCTTTGATGGCGTTAACAAACCCTTAATGATATCTACAATTTTAACTACCTCAATCTTTCAAATGGCAAAGGATACGTTACAATAGTATTGTATTCATAGCACTGGCTGTGAAACTGATTGACAACAGGCAGCAAATACTTTTAGGATTAAAAAAAAAGGACATAACAAAGAAACAAAAGAAACAGAAGGGGAAGTGCGTTAGCATTTGCTCAGGCAAGTATGTGTTTAGTTGCTTTATCAAGAATATAGTTGCCCAAATTTTTGGAAGTAACTATGCAAAATACCAAAATTCACAAATAGCACCATAATTTCCAATTTGAGTTCTAAACCAGTTTTCCTTACTGCTACGCAATGAACAGTAGGTACTCTAAAATCACTGTAATATATTCAGCATTTCTCCAGGTCATCCTATTTGTATAAATGTAATCTGTACAGACATCTTTAATGTGTAATTTCTATACAAATCTTAACATTGTCTATAAAACTGGCTTAAGATAAAGAATACTGGAGTGGAAAATCACTCATTATTCTTAAAATTAATTCTGAAATGCCATCCTCCAAATTCCATCCATCTTAAATTCTATCTCTTTCAATTTATAAACAGTCAAATTTCTCACCCTAATTTTGAGAATATGCCTTCCTAGACACTGAAGACCCGAAACCTAAAAGAGAAAAAAGGTACACTTTACTTTGCATTCAAAAATATTCTGCATTTTTTCTGTAATCGGTTTAAATTTAATTTGTAAAATAAAGAGCCACACAAAAGTACAAATAAACCAATTAAAAACTTTCCCCAATGTCCAATGACTAAATGGATTTTTCCACTAAAATTCAAATAATGCATCTGTGCATATCTTGATTTTTTTTTAAAACAGCCTCCTCGTAAAACATGAAGTGGAGAACATCATGGAAACAATGACTCCTAGCAAAAACGTATTTATCATAAAAATACAGATTTTTATCTAATACTGTCACATCTGTGGTCTCTAATGAAGTAGAATGAGGGCATTCCAAGGACCAATACTAAGGGGTTCATAACCACAGCTACACGGCATTTTAATTTTAGTCTAAAAGGCTTTTCAGGGCATGTACAGATCAAAGTTTGATGCTTTCACCCAGTGAAACATTGTACGTAAAAGAAACATAACGTGGAAAATGCTACAAAGAAGAAATAACAAGGCAACAGTAGCAACATGAAAAACAATTTAAATATCTAAAAAAAAAAGCTACAAGCAATCAATGCATTTCTCATTTTCCAAGATGCTGTGATGCACCAAGGTAGAAATAATCTGAAACATCAAAGAGAGCATTCAAGAATCAACTCAAGAGCTCATTCAACGCCTGGTTTCTGAAAGAGCATTTTTCACGGGGGGGGGGGGGGAGAAAAAAAAACCAAAACAAAAACTGCAGTTCCGGAAGATTAAAACACTCCACACGCAAGCTAGTTGAAATACAGAAGTCAAAATATTTGAACGTGATCCCCAAAGAAGCAGTATTTCTATCAGGAAAGTTACAGTATACAGAAATAAACGAATAAGAGATGTACCGGAAGGGCACCTGAATTTGGTTGCACGGTATTATTACATGCTTCGCACTGCTTTTGCGGTTATTCAAAAGGAAACTAAAGGAATTTTCCAGTTGTTTTAAACCCAAGGGTCGAGAAAGAATCTGAACTGTATGAATAAGACCTGACATTACGTAGTAAGCTCATGAAAATAAAAGGTTTTTCAAAAACAAAAGATTTTTCAACTTCCACGCAGAATATCGAAACGAATGGAAATTGCAAAAGAATGCCGCGCCGTTCGTCCATATCATAAAGGATGGTACACAGAACGTACTGGATCCTCTCCGTTATTTATTCCCCAATACACACTGGACTCCAAGATCTGTCTCTAATCAAGCGCTAGATAAAGTCGCAAAACTATCTTCCTCTAAACCATTTCAGCAGGTTCCTTTCAGTCGTTTAGTCAGGGTCCCCTAATTGTCCTTTCCCAATCCTTCCAAATTCAGGAAAATATCCTACCACTTTCTTTACGCCCCCTCCCCCAGGAGTTCGCCCTTTAACAGTCTTCGCTGTAAGGATTGCCTTATACCTCAGTTTCACCCCTAATTGCCCCCACCCCAGAGATTTTTTTTCTCATTCTGTAAAGCTAACCCTCTTGCCATCCTAACAATTCTTCCCTTCTTCTTCCCAAACAGGGAGTCTCCCTCCTTCCCAAATATGTCTTAAGAAATGGCAAAGACTAAAAATTCACAATTTTTCCCTCCTCAAATGTTGCGCCCCCTCCCCCGAAGTCTACGTTTAAACGTAACGTCTCCTTCTGGACCTTCAAAACACTTTCTCAGCAGCCTCTTCGCCAAGTACCTACAATGAGCGGCGCTTCTGGGGTCCCTGACAATAAAGCGAGACCACCAAGAGTCCCCTATAACAACGGACAGGGGCGGCGGCCTGGCCACCGCCATCCTCCTTGTCTTCTCCCGCCAGGCAGAGAATGGGGGGCCCATGGTTCTGTGGGGACTCACCAGCGGGGCCCAGAGGCGGAAGGCAAGAGAGAAGCGCCAATAAGGGGAAAGAGAAAGAAGTCGGTCTCGGTTCTCCGGCAGCGCCTAAGAGCTGAGCTCTGTCGCCGGAGGTTGTTTCCTTTCATTCGAGGAGAGACGGGCTCGCGGAGCGCCCTTACGTCGCCCCCCTCGCACGTAACGACCCACACAACGTTCATACGTCCTGAGCGCGCCGCGGGCTCTGATTGGCCGCAGGGAGGGGGCGGTTGAAGTCGTTTAACTACCACGCATGTGTTGTACAGGCCACCTCCTTTATGGATCGAGGCCGCAGGCCCCGCCTCCTGCTCGCGCGCGTACCTTCTATTCTCCGCTCTGCTGCTCCGCCAAGTGTTTGGGGACAGGATCCGAGCAGATAGAGAAAGAGATTCAAAGATATCGCCGTGGGTTGGGCGAAGAAGGGGCAGAGTTGGGACTAGAAACCGTTGGACAGGGGCCCTGGGTAACTGGTTTTCAACAGTGATTCAAGTGGGTAGGCCTTATCCTTTGCACTTGTTCACTGAGGCCTTTTCACATCCATTATTTCATTGTACTGTTGTGGCATCCCTTTGAAGTCCCCCGTTCGCCTCGTTTTACTGCCAGGAAAGACTGAGAAGCTCCTAGTAGAGGCTGCCTGCCTGGATTTCAATCCTTGGGCGAATCATTTTCATCTTTGACCAATAAACCTCACGGGTTTATTGTGAGGAAGAAATGAGAGAATGTAACTAAAGCATGTATTAGCATCTCTGGCATGTAACAGACTCTGTATAAATGCTGGGATTATCATAATCAGGAAAGATAATTGATTTTCTTTATAACCCATACAGGTACACCGGGCACCTACCTAAATGAGCGCTTTCCTTTTTAGTGTACTGGAGCCAGATTGCCTGGTTTTGAATCTCAGCTCCTCCACTTCTAGCTCTATGACCTTGATCACGTTGTATTACCTCTCTGTCCCTTAGTTTCATTTCCTGTCCAAAATGGAGATCATAATGGGATTCATCTCAAAAGATTGGTCTGAGAAATGAGTTAGTATACGTAAATCGCATAGAATAATGCTTGGGCACATAGTATGTCGTATACAAGGGCCAGCTTTTGTTATTTTCCACTGGTCTCAGATTTTTTTTTTTTTTTTAAGCCCTAACAAATCTGAAAATTTAAAGATGTCCTTTTAGTAGCTGTTTTTCCTGCAGTGGGGGGTGCCTTCCCATCGTTTTGATCTAATACTATTTCTACACGTTTTCATCAATCTTTTTATTTGTCTCTACATTGTCAACCTTAAAGCGTAATCCCCCCCCCCCCCAGACAGTGACTTTGGTGGTGTAATATTGATCCTTTCAAATAGGTACTTAACAGGAGTGAACAAATCAGCCATTTATCTGTAAGGAACCCATAGCCTTTTTATTCAAAGCCCTGTGCTGTTAAAGGGAGTGTCTAAGGATTAACATAAGAAGATCCAGAATATGTATTCCAAACATGGTGTATATGAAAGCAGCTTTCCCAGCATCATTTTTTTTTTTATCAGCTTTACACACTTGCGAATGCCAGAATGAGACCAATGATGGATGTGTAAGTGACAAAATGCAGTGCTTGTGCAATGTGTCATCTTTTTAAATTTTTGCCCCAAATCCCCACATTTTGCTATCTTTTATTTGTTCTTTCATCAATGCCTTTATTTCAACAAAATTTGATTCAATAAACATTTGCAAAACTAAGTTCCACACTCAATCCCTGCCAGTGAGACAAGCAAACAAATACAGTTCCATGTGATAAATGCTGTATTAGAGGTATGTGCCTGGTACAAACATCTGCCTATTATGCACAAAGTGCAATGCTAAGGTACAACACAGCAGTTGAGCAATTAAGTAACTTACCTAAGGTCACACAACTAGAAAGGGGAAGAATCATGTTTCAAGCCTACACTTGTTTTAACTCCAGGGCCTAAGCTCTTAATCACTATGCTGCCTTGCCTCTCATTTGTTTATGTGTTTATTATCTGTCTCCTGACTAGAATGAAGCTCCATCAGGGAAGGCATTTGTTTTAAATGTTCACTAGTCTATCCTCAGGCCATGGAACTCTGTGCCTGGCCCATAGCAGGCACTCAGTAAACATGTGATGAAGTAAGGCCCTGGAGAATAGGAAAGAGAATGTAATGAAGAATGGGGAGAAGTGGAACTGGAATGGAATGAACATCTCAGGGATTTGTGTCCAAGACCTACCCAAGTGACTGGCATATGCATGAAAAGAGGCCCAGCAATTATATATTTTAAAAAGCTCTTCAGGTAAGACTGTGATATAGGCAAAAGTTTGAGAACCACTGACTTGCTATTAGAATCAAGGTTAAAAAAAAAAAAAAAAACAACAACCCATAACTGGTACTCTTTTAGTTACACTGGAATGCCTGAGAGACTTCATCTTGATGAATATCATTCTTAGGCATATATTTTAGCAAGGACACACAGTAATAACTAGCTTTGCATCTTTGTTCCTTTTGGCCCTATTTTAGCTGTTGGTTAAATAACATGATCAGACAGATCTACACTCCTCTCCAATATTACAATAATAAGTCTTAAAGCTAGAGGAATTGCAAATGGATAAGATTTGTAGGGAGATGATATTTATGGTAAGACATAATGTGGACTGGGAGGCAAAGAATGAAATAATCTGGTCACCAATCCTGGTTTCAGGTTCACTGCTCAGTGTCTTATTTTCCTCATCTGATTTTTATGAGGATGGTGTGAGATAATCCACATAAAGCCCTTAACACAGTTTCGGGCTCATGAAGCTCAATAAATGCTTGCTACAAGAGCTAGCTTTATAGTCAGTGATATGCAGTAGTTTTCTATCTTATTCTACTGAGGAGTAGCTAAGTTAATTGTTTCCAGTTTTTCTGATCAGTGGCAATGGGTACAAAATGTCTTTGTTTCTTTATTCATGCTGTTATTGCTTCCTAAAACTCCTTTTATAACTTTCTTGGACTACCTAAGGCCTTCAAGATTCAGTTCAGGTGTCAGCCCTAGTGTCCCAGAAGCCTTACCTGATCATCTGATGAGGCAAAGCTCTTCTCCTCTTTGCTGCAATAACTCCCTGGCCAGATTTCTGTCTCATCACTTGCCATGTTATATTGAAATATGTACTTCATTCTGTCTCTTCCACTAGACAGTGAGACATTGGGAGAAGGGACCACTTCTTATTCTTTTTATATCCCTAGACACCTAGCACAGGCCTGGCCAATAAATATTTGCTGAACTTTCTCAAATGAATATGCCAGGGCTCTGATGGTTACTACCGTTGGAAGCCTTTTGTCTAAGATTGCTGCCTTGTGTTCTGGACCTCCTCATTGCCCTTATAGTCCTGCAATGCTATTTTGCACTTAATTATATACTGTATACTGTATATTATTCTTTAATTGCTTCATATGATAATCTACCACTTATTTCCTCTTCCTTCAGGCACTAAGAGAAGGAATGATTATAAATTAAAAGTGAATGATCCAGGTGTAAGCCACACCCAGCTGTCAGTCAACTTTGCTTGCTGAATGACCAGGGCAGTATGAGTACAATGATTAGTCACCAGAGATGAGTGCTGATGCAAAAGTAGCATGATTTGTCACTAGGTCCTGCATTAGTACCTTCACATAGTAGGCACTCAAGAAATATTTATTGAAGGAATGAATGAATCAGTGAAAAAGAGCAGTGTACATGGTTAGGCTAAAAATCAAGAGCCCTGGCTTCTAATTAGATCTCTATTGCTTCATTTTGAACCTGGAAAGTTACTTCCTTTTTCTAGGATATACTTTTATGTTCTGTAAAAATATGAAGGAATTAGACTAGATGATGTTTAAAGTGTCTTCCAATTTTAATATACAATACTTCCTCCTAAAGAGTAAGCACAGATATATCTCTTATGTAAATCTTCATGGCACCTAGCGTGGAGCTGAGCACACAGGAGGATTTGACAAAAATCTTAAAAGTCAGAATCAGTACCCTCCCTAGTCACTCTGAACCAAAATTAAAACAAAACAAAACAACCACCAATGGATATGAAACTCGGTTGTGAAACATGCCTTATCTCTAAAAACCAGCCCTAAAGAAAAAGTAGAAGAAAACCTAGAAATCTCTACTAATTGTTACATTTCAAAATCTTTAAAACATTTGTGATTTAAAATTCTGACCTAGGTTCTAGTTTACAATCCAGTTATTTCATTAATCCAAGAGAAAATTGAGTGAATGCAGAATAACAATTTCAGCCTGATCTCAGGCCCTCTCCTCTCTCTTCCTTGATAATCATTCATACCTTTCACTTTATTTATCAAATTTATTACCACTGGAGCTGATGACACACTCATTTATCTCTCCAGCTTATATCTCTCTAGCAACATCTCTACTATGAATTCTAGGATGATACATCTAATTGCCTATTTGAATTTGCTTAGTCATCTCAAAGGTGTATCAAACTCAATATGTCTGAAAGGGAACTTACGATATTCTCCCTATAAACCTGGTTCTAGTCCAAGGTTTCTAAGTCACTGAATAGCACTTCTATATGCTCAGTTCTGCAAGCCAAATATCAAGGAGTCATCTTTGACATCACTTCTACTTCACTCTTCCCATTCATCTCCACCACATCATTAATCATGGCAATTCTGTTTCCTAAGTATCTCTCGAATCAGTCCACTTTTCATTATCTCCAGCATCTCTACGGTCTCTAAGCTGGACCATTGTACTAGCTTACTAACTAGCCTATCCCAGTTTGATTTTTCCCTCCTCCAATCTATTCTCCACATTTCTGTGTCATTAGCTCATTTATCTATCAAAAATATTTATTGAGTGCCTATTATCTATCAAGTACAGAGAATACATCAATAAACTAAACAGACAAAAATCCATATTGTCATGGAGTTTACATTCTAGTGAGAAGGAGAAACACTAAAAATACGCAAAGTACATAGTATCAGAGATTCATTTCCAGCATGATGAATTAAGAAAGTTAACAAGTCTCCCCCCAAAGCAAATACTATAAGGCTGGACAAAACTGTCCAAATCCTTTCAGTGCTCTGGAAAGTTGGGGTGACTGATCATCTTGATTTTCTTGATACTATCACAATTTTAGTGTTGAAAATCCTGCACTGAAACTCTTCTCCAGGCTGCAAACCATCTCATTTTTCAACAATGGTTGCTCAAGTTTTAGGGGTAAGTTACCCCTACTTTGTCTCCAAAAATAGAGTTGAAAAGCAACACTATGTTTAGCATCAAGTGGATGTGACAGATTATCTATAGTCACTGTTGCCTTTTTTTTTTTTTTTTTTTTTTGCAGTTTTTGGCTAGGGCTGGGTTTGAACCCACCACCTCTGGTATATGGGGCCGGCACCCTACTCCTTGAGCCACAGGCGCTGCCCCACTGTTGCCATTTTTAACTCTGAACACTTAATGTTGGCAACCATCATTTTTAGTTCACACTCAGTGAGGATACACTGTTACAACACTCAGAGGGATGCAACATTTTACTGCATTGCGATCATGACCTGTAACATTGTGTCTTTGACTTGTGGATTAACTGTTGTGATTTGTATGGAGATAGTGCTGCTTTAATCTTTAACATTATGAATATTGTAACCACGTGCTCTAAGTGGTCAGATAAAAAAAGAGAATGATTACAATACTAACTCCAGCTTGACCCAGAAATCAAACACACACAAAATAAGGAAAGCTAAAGGATCATGTTATTTTTATGATACATAGAAGGACATATACAACTAGATTAGGGAGAAAAACAACCAAAACAGAGCACACTGGATAATAAGCAGAAAGCAATTTGGTACTGGGCATGGCAGAGACAGAGATGTGAAAGCACATACAGATACTGAATATCACAAGTCCAGGATGAGATACATAAGTACTTACAAATCAATCAAAAATTTTGGGTCTTCCAAACAGAGCCTAATGATCAGGCAAAATTGGTAGCCTCTGATTTAGCTTAGGTGTGCCACATGAACAAACATGAATCATTGTACCATTCCCTTGATTGTTCTATGAAAGTGAATGAAGTTGCATTTCCTGATTAGGAGGTTGCAACTATTAATAAAATGTCCTGTGGGTGCACAAAAGCGGAAATTTGGGTATGAGATGTGTTGGCCTGTTACAATGTAGAGCTGATTCTGTCAGATCTTACTAGACATCATGCTTTCTGTGGTATATCAAGTGATATGTCAAATCAGTGTATCCTACTTTTAGGTACTTTGATTTGAAAGGTAGGGTTTCAAACCATTTTGATTTCTGTAATGATCATAATGAAACTGAAAAAAAAAATTGTTGATATCTTGTCTAAATACAAACCAAACTTTGCTCATCTATTTGCATATTCGGTAGACAGTGCAAATGTAAATTTTGGAAATCAGGCAGCTTTAGAACTCAAAATAAAATGTCATCAGAAAAGGGCAGTCAAGTAAAACAGGACTTTAATTTCTTTATTAAAACTGTAACTTAGGTTCACACCTATAATTCTAAGCACTTTGGGAGGCCAAAGAGGGTGGGTTGCTTGAGCTCATGAGTTTGAGACCAGCCTGAGCACGAGCAAGACCCTGTCTCTACTAAAAATAGAAAAGAACTAGCCCCGTGTAGTGGCAGGCGCCTGTAGTCCTAGCTACTCAGGAGGCTAAGACAGGAGGATTGCTCAAGCCCAAGTGTTTGAGGCTGCTACGAGCTATGACACCATGGCAACAGAATGGGACTCTGTCTCAAAAAAAATCCCCCAAAACTTAGGTTCACACCTAATTTATGTGGAATCCAAATTTGATTTCACAATTTCAAATTATTATTATTATTTTTGAGATAGAATGTCACTATGTCGCCCTTGGTAGAGTGCTGTGAAGTCATAGCTCACAGCAACTTCCAACTCTTGAGGTTAAGTGATTCTCTTGCCTCAGCCTTGGGACTATAGGTGCTAGCCACAACACCCGGCCATTTTTTTGTTGCAGTTGTCAATGTTTGGCAGGCCTGGGCTGGATTAGAACCCGGCAGTTCTGATGTATGTGGCTGGCGCTCTAGCGGCTGGGCTATAGGCACCAAGCCACACAATTTCAAATTATTTCTGTACTTTAGTGCTGTTTTCTTTTCTTTTATTTCAAGTTAACATGAAGGTATAAACAACCAGGTCACAATATTTGAATTTGTTAGGTTGCACTGTTTGCATGTGTTAGGTAAACTCCCTCTTATAGCTACGTCCAGTACCCCAAAGGTCAGCCACACACTCCTACATTGTGCCCATTTAGTGGGAGCACCCCAATCGCCCCCACACCTCCACTCTCTCCCTCCTCCCTCATTCCCCTCTTGTCAACTTGAATCAAAATGAGTTTTTTTCCTATGTGGGCAGGAATTAGATCGTCTACTGGCTTCATATTATCATTGAGTACATTAGATATTTGCTTTTCCATTCTTGTGAGCAATGTGGTTCAACTATATACTAGACTGTGTTATCTGCAAATAGAGATTGTTTTATTCTTCATTTCTAAACTGGATGCCTTTTTTTTTTTCTTGCCAAAGTCCAACACTGAATACGAGATCAGACATACATATCTTGTTTCTGATCTTGGGGCAAAAGCTTCTAATTTTTCACCATTAAGTATACTGTTAGCTATGTTTTTTTTCACAATTGTCCTTCATCAGGCTGACAAATTTCTACAATTCTTAGTTTGTTGAGTGTTTTTATCATTAAGGGGTGGCAAATTTTGTCAAATACTTTTCCCACATCCATTAAGATGATCATGTAGTTTTTATACCTTGTTCTATTGATATGGTGTATTTCATTAATTGATCTTTGGATATTAATTTGTGTTTCTATTTTTATAAGGGATTTTGGTCTTGCAGTTCCATACCAACGAGGAGGTCAGGAAATGACCCCACCAAAGGGGGTATTTGTACATCTGTTTAAACAGGAAAACACAACATGTGAAAACAAACTGGTGGTGGGGTTAATCCCTAACTACCCTCCCATTGATATACAACATTCCTTTGATTGCTATGGTTTTATCTGGTTTTGATGTCAGAGTAATACTGGCCTCATAAAATGAATTGGGAAGTGTTCCCTCCCCTTCCATTTTTGGGAAGAGTTTGTGAAGGATAGCTCTTAATTCTTCTTTAAGTATTTGGTAGAATTCACCAGCACAGCCTTTTTGTGTATGAGTAGTTTAAAAATTAATAATTTAATTTATTATAGTTCTATTCATATATTTTTCTTGCATCAATTATAGTTTGTGTCTTTCTAGTAATTTGTCCATTTCATCTGAGTTATGTAATTTGTTGGCATACAGTTGTTCAGAGTATCTCCCTATAATCCTTTTTATATCTGTAAATTGGTAGTGATGTCCTCTCTTTAATTATTGTTTTAGTAAATTAAATTTTCTTTCTTTTTTTCTTGGCCAATCTAGCTAAATATTTTTCACTTTTCTTGGTCTTTTCGAAGAATCAATTTTTGGTTTCATTGACTTTTTTTCTATTCCCTATTTCATTAATTTGCACTTTAGTGTTTATTCTACTTTGAATCTAGCTTGCTATTCTTTTCTAGTCTCTTAAGATGGAAAATTAGGTTGTTGATTGAATTGTTTTTTGTTAATATATGTGTTTACAGGTATAAGTTTCCCTCTACATACTACTTCAGCTGCATTCCATAAACTTTGATATGCTGTGTCCACCTTTTCCTTCATCTCAAAGTATTTTTGTGATTTCCTTTGTGATTTTTTTTTTTTTTTCTCATTGTGGGATGCTTTTTGTTTTAGAGACCAGTGGTTCTATGTTGTCCAGGCTGGAGTGCAGTGGCTATTCACACTCACTATCGTAGGGCAATGCAGCCTTAAATTCCTGGCCTCAAGTGATTCTCCTTCTTTAGCCTCCCAAGGAGCTGTGACTACAGGCATGTGCCACCATGCCAGGCTTTTGGCCTATTGTTAATTTAGGAATGTTTTGTTTAACTTCCACATATTTGAGAATTTCTCAATTTCTTTAAGTTATTAATTTCTAATTTTACTCCATTGTGATCAGAGAAGATACTTTGCATAGTTTGAATCCTTTTAAATGCATTGTGGTTTGTTTTATTGCCTAACATATGGTCTATCCTGGAGAATGTTCCATATGCGCTTGAAAAGAATGTATGTGCTTTTGTTGTGTGGAGTGTTCTCTCCATATACATCTGTTAGCTCTAGCTGGTTTATGGTTGTTATTCAATACTTTTATTTGCTTTTAATCTTCTGCCTAATTTTTCTGTCCATTATTGAAATTGGGGTATTGAAGTCTCCAAACTATTATTGTTGAATTATCTAATTTCTCCCCTTACTTCTGTCAGTTTTTGCTTCATGTGTTACTTTGGAGCTCTGTTGTAGGTGCATAAAGGTCAGTGTTCTCAACCTGTGGGTCATGACCCCTTTGGGGGTTGAATGACCCTTTCACAGGGGTCGCCTAAGACCATTCTGCATATCAGATATTTACATTCATAACAGTAGCAAAATTACAGTTATGAAGTAGCAATGAAAATAATTTTATGCTTGGGGGTCACCACAACATGAGGAACTGTATTAAAGGATCGAGGCATTAGGAAGGTTGAGAACCACTGATATAGGTTGATACTTGGTATATGTTTTTTTTTGTTTGTTTGGTTTTTTTTTTTTGGAGTTATCCATAACCTCAAGAATTTATTATTTCTTTCTTTTTTTATTATTATTATAAATCATAGCTGTGTACATTAATTTGATCATGGGGCACCATTAGTATATGTTTTTGATGGATTGACTCTTTTATCAATTTATAATATCATTCCTTATCTCTAGTAATGATTTTTGTTTTACTCTGATAGCAGTATAACCACTCCAGATTTCTTATGGCTGCTGTTTGCATGATAAATTTTTTTCATCCTTTGATTTTTAACCTATTTCTGTCTTTTAATCTAAAGTGTGTTTCTTCCAGTAGACAACATACAACTGGATCTTATTTTCTTTTATACAGCCTGACATTCTCTGCCTTTTGATTGGATTCTTTAACCCATTCATTTAACATTTTATTATTGATATATTTGGATTTACATTGCTATATGTAGTTTACTTTTCGTTTCCTGTATATGTCGTGTCTTTTATGTTCCTATATTCTTTCCTTACTGCTTTATTTGCATTAAGTGACTATATCTAGTATAACAATTTCATTTATTTGGTGATTTCTTTTTCACTCTGTTTTTTTTTTTTTTTGTGTGTGTGTGTGTGTGTGCATTTTCCAGTAGTTGCATTAGGGCTTTTTATATACATCTTAACCTATTAGAATTTAGTTAGCATTTATACTAACTTAATTCCAGTGACATATAGAAGTATTATTCCTATATAGTTCTAGTCTCTTTCCCCTCTTTTGCTATTATTGTTATATACATTACATTTATAAATGTTCTAAACCCAAACATATATTGTTACAAATGTTACTGCATACAATTTTATGTCTACTAAGGAAGCTAAGAAAAGGAAGAGATCAAATATATGTTTATAGAGTTAGTTTTATTAAACTGCTTGTTTACCATTTCTGTTTCTCTTAATTTGTTCCTGTGGACTTGAGTTATCATCTGATATTATTTCTTTACTCCAATACATCTTGCTCTCACTGACTTCTTTTGTGCTCCTATTGTCAAATAGATCACATTTTTATGTTATAGGTACAACAATACAATTATACACATATTGTTTAATACAACTGCTTTTTAAATTAAGAGGGGAAAGGAGAGGGAATATACATTTGTACTATTTTTTATAATTACATAATTACTTTACTAGTGCTCTTTGTTTTTTTATGTGGATTCAAATTACCATCTGGGGTTACTTACTTTTAGCCTGAAGAATTTCCTTTAGTATTATCTCTAGCCTGCTAGACCATATCCAGAGTCCTAAAACAAGACTTAACAAATTTGATAGAATCAAAAATGTCTTTTACCATAATAGAATTAAAATACAAACCAATTCCAGAAGGATAATAACAAAACAAAAAACTCTCCAAGCGCTTAGAAATCCAGCAAGACATTTCTATGTAATCTATGGTTCAAAGTGAATTAAAGGTACATTCAAAATTATTTCAAATGATTTAAGATGAAAATACATACATATCAAAATCTGTGGGACATAAATAAAGCAGTACTAAAAGGAAAATGCCTGCTCAAGTCTGGGTTTGTTTTGTGGGTTTATTTTTTTCTGTTGCCCAGGCTGGAGTACAGTGGTGCAATCATAGCTCACTGTAGCCTTGAACTCCTGGACTCAAACAATATTCCTGTCTCAGCCTCCTCAGTAGCTTGGACTATAGGTGCATAAAACCGTGTTCAGGTTTTCTGTTCAGGCCTTCTACCCTTTTATTTTTTATTTATTTATTTATTTTTTAGAGATAAAGTCTTACTTTGTCACCCTCAGTAGAGTGCCATGGTGTCACAGCTCCAGCTCTTGGACTTAGGCAATTCTTTTGCTTCAGCCTCCCAAGTAGTTGGGACTACAGTCTACCCATTTTTCTATATGGCTGTCTACCCTAGTCTTACTTATTTGTAGGAATTATTTATATATTTTTGATATAAGCAAACCCTTTGACAGTTATACAATTAACAAATACCGTTTCCCACACTATGCCTTGCTTTTTTTCTTGTAACAGTGTTTCTTCCTTTTTTTAATTTTTGGTCCTTTTAAAGAAATCACTGGAGGCTGGGCATAGTGGCTCATGGCTACAATTCTAGCACTTTGGGAGGCTGAGGCAAGAGGATCACTTGAGACCAGGAATTCCAGATCAGCCGGAGTAACACAATGAGGCCATGTCTATACAAAAAATAGAAAAATTAGCTGAGTGTGGTGGCATGTGTCTATAGTTCCAGTTACTTGGGAGTCTGAGGCAGGAGGATTTCCTGAGCCCAGGAATATGAAATTGCAGCGAACTATGAGGATGCCACTCCACTCTAGCCTGGGCAACACATTGAGATCCTGTCTCAAGAAAGGGAGCGAGGGAGAGAGGAGAGGAGAGGAGAGGAGAGGAGAGGGAAATCATTGCTTTTGCAATCATCATAAAGGTATTCTCTCCTTTCTCATAGAAGTTTTATTGATTTTCCATTCTCATTTGGATCCACAACATATATGAAATTGATATTTATATATGGCATGAAGTAAGAAATCAAGATTCATTTTATATACATAGGAATATCTCATTTATTCAATACAATTTACTAAAAAGATCTTTCTTTTCCCCATTTTACTTCACTATCACCTTTATCATAAATCAGATGGCCAGGCTGGGTACAGTGGCTCAAGCTTGTAAGCCTAGCAAGCACTCTAGGAGTCTAAGGCAGGGGGATTGCTTGAGTTCAGGAGTTTGAGACCAGCCTGAGCAAGAGCAAGACCCTGTCTCCACTAAAAATAGAAAAAGTAGCCAGAGGCTGAGGCAAGAGGATCACTCCAGCCTAAGAGTTTGAGGCTGCTATGAGCTATGATGCCATAGCACTCTACCCAGGGTGAGAATGAGACTCTGTCTCAAAAATAAATAAATAAATAAATAAATAAACAAACAAACAAACAAACAAACAAATAAATAAATCAGATGGCCATATATGCGTGAATGTGTTTCTGGCCATTTTCTTTTCCATTAATCTATTTATCTTTCTGTGCACAAATACCATACCGTTTTAGTTACTTTTTATTTACTACAGACTTACCATAGGCCTCGGTATATTACACTGTAGGTCCTTCACCACTCTTCTTCAGGATTGTCTTGGCTCTTCTTGATCCTTTGTATTTCCACAGAAATATTAGAATCAATGTGTCAATTTCTTAATGGAATGAAAACAACCTATTTAGCTTTTATTTGCAATTGCATTGAGTTTATAAATCAATTTGGGAAGAATTGATATAATTAACATATCCTTATAATGCATCAACATGGTATATCCTTGTTTTTAAATGAACTTAAAAATTCTTTTAAATGAAATTTTAAATGAATGTTCTCAATATTTTATGTGTTTTTTTAGTATAAACTATATACTAAAGTTTAGTTTGAGTCATCCGAATTTTTTCCTAAGTATTTAACTTTTTGATACTATTCTAGATGATATTTTTTTCTTTTTTTTTAATTTATTGTTAGGGATTCACTGAAGGTACAAGAAACCAGGTTGCACTGATTACATTTGTTAGGTAAAGTCCTTCTTACAATCATAGATGAGATCTTAAACGTTTTTAATTCATATTTTTTTAATACTGATATATAAAAGTACACTTGATTTTTTTAGATAAACCTTGGCAATCTTGGTAAATTTGCTCATTAATTCTAATCAATTTTCTGTACTTTTGGATTTCTTTGTGCACAATCATGTTGGCTACAAATAATAACAAGTTTATTTCTTTTCTACCATATATTAGGTTGTTTCAAAAGTTTTGTCTGTTTCAATGTCATGTGTTTTTGTAGCTCCATATCATAATAAATATTTATTCTACTTTGTCATGGTATATACTGATCGATGGAGAATTTTCTACTCTATACATTGATGCTGTTCATCTTTTTCTACTTTTAATTTTTTTTATTCTTTTCAGCCTATTACTATATGATGTCATTAAGCGATTTTCGGCCAATTTTTCTCTACGAATTCAAATTGAACCAAAGCGCTGCCGAAACAGCCC